>CAUYQG010025103.1:0-60554 GCA_963574415.1 Tarsius wallacei | reverse complement strand
AGGCGGAAGGATCGCCGGAGCCCAGCAGGTCGAGGCTGCAGTGGCCGGGAGCGGCCACTGCACTCCAGTCTGGGCGACAGAGTGAGACTCCAACTCAAAAAAAAAAAAAAAAAAAAAAGAAAAGTGGAAATTAAACAACATACTTTTGAACAACTAATAGATCAAAGAAATAAGAAAGATCAAAGAGTATAGATCAAAGAATGGATCAAAGAGAAATAAGAAAATACATTGTTACAAATGAATATGAGAATACAAGATACAAAAACTTATGGGATGCAGCAAGTACAATACTAAGAGGAAGTTTAGAAAAATAAACTCCTGCATTAAGAAAAAGAAAGAACTCAAATCAGTGACTTAACTTTGAACCTCAAGGAACAAGGAAAAAAACGAAGCCCATAGTTAGCAAAAGGAAGGATACAACAAGAAATTTGAGTAGAAATAAATGAACTATAGAATAGAAAAAAATTAGAAAATATCAATGGAACAGATATTTGGCCTTTTGAAAAGATAAACAATACTGAACCTCTCTTAGCTAGACTGACTAATCAAAAAGGATTTACATAACATTAAAAATAACATTAAAACTGATGCTACAGAAATATAAAAGATTTTAAGCGATCACTATAAATAATTATATAGAAACAAACTGGATAATCTAGAAATATAGATAAACACAAAGCCTAGTAGCTTTGAACTGTTAATAAATAGAAAGTCTGAATAGACCAATACAAATAAGGAGATTGAATCAGTAATGTAAAACCTCCCAACAAAGAAAAACCCAAAACTGGATGAATTCATAAGTGACTTCTACCAAACATTTTTAAAAAACAATTAATGTCAATCAAACTCATAAAAAAATACCGAAGTGGAAGAAATACTTCCAAACTCATTTTATGATGTCAGTATTACCCTGATAACAAAACAAGAATAAAGTATCACCAAAAACTATAGATCAATATCCATGATCTATATAGAGGACAAAATACTCAACAAAATACTAGCAAACGGATTTTATCAGCACATTAAAGGGATCATATACCATGAACAAGTGAGATTTATTCCTGGGATACAAAGATGGTTCAACACAAAAATCAACTAATGTGATATATCGCATTAACAGAATACTTGATAAGAAATCACATTTATCATCCATTAGATTCTGAAAAAGGGTTTTACAAAATTCAACACCATTTTATTATTAAATATAACCAAAAAACAACTCTCAACAAACTATAAATGAAAGGAAATTGTCTCAACACAATAAAAGCCATATGTGAAAATACCACAGCTAACATAATGCTCAGCATTAACAAAGTGAAAACATTTCCTGTGAAATCAGGAAAAGGCAAGTATTCCCATCCTTGTCACTTCTATTCAACAAAATGCTAGAAGTCTCTGCTAGGGCATTTGGGCCTTAATTAAGAAATAAAAGGCTTCCAACTATGAAAAGAAGAGGTAATATCAACCCTGTTTGCAGATGACATGATCTTATAAATACAAATCCCTAGATTTCAATTTTTTAAAAAGCTATTGGAACTAATGAACAAAATAAGTTGCAGAATCCAAAATCAACATATAAAAGTTTCTGTACACTAATAATGAACTATCTGAATGGAAAAACAGAAAACAAATTCCATTTATAATAGCATAAAAAACTCAGTGATAAAATGAACTAAGGAAGCCAAAGACTATGCACTGAAAACTACAAAGCATTGATAAAAGATATTAAAGAGGAACAAACATATGGAAAGACATTCGACATTCATAGATTGGAGAACTTAAAATTGTTAAAACATCCATACTATCAAAACAATCTGCAGATTGAATATAATTCTTATCAAAACCCAAATGGCTTTTTTTACTCAAATAGAAACTTATAAAATTCATATGGAGCCACAAAGAATCTCAAATAGACAAATCAATCTTGAGAAAGTAGAAAATTGGAGACATTGCACTTACCTAAAATATATATATATATATACAGGTGGTGCTAAAAAAAGTTATCTATGTATTACTTTTCAATGTTGAATTACATTATGGTAGCAATGTGCAGTGGACATTTGTGCTTTTGCTAATTTCTTTGACTGCTCTGCCCATTGCATGTTGACACTAGCATTCATTTGATTAAGGCCATCTTTTGAGTGAACATTATACTTAAAATATGTATACATTTTTTGACACCTCCAGTATATGTGTGTGTGTATGTGTGTGTGCATAAAACAAAGTTGCAGTAATTAAACCCAAATGATATTGTCATGAAGACAAATATATAAACCAATGGAACAGAACAGAGAGCACCAAAAAAAATCCACACATCTGAGAGTGGTCCCCCCAAAAAACAGAATTTCTTTTTGTGTTTTGGAGAGCAGGCCCCTTATAGCACAGGCTTCTCCCTCTAGTTACTTGTTCTAGGAGCCCATTGGCATCAGTGTGCCAGCTAGCATTGTTTTGAGAGGCTGCGCTCAACTTCAGTGAATTAGTTTTTGGAGATTCTTTCAATGCATTTGCATATTTCATGATGGATGATTTACAGGGGCATTTGCCCACACTGTGCTGAGTGTTCAGTAGTTTTTGACCAAAACTAGCATGACTCCCGTGCCCCAACCTCTCTATTCACCCAATCATGCCCTGAGCAACTTTTTTTTTTGCTTCCATGATGAAAAAATTCCTCAAAAGGAAGCGTTTTGCCGATGTGGAAGAGGTGAAACAAAAAATAGCAGTAGCACTAAAAGGCATCACAATTTATAATTTCAATAACTGTTTTGAGAATTAGACAAAGCATTTCGATAGGCATATTGCATCAAACAGTACTTAGAATATGACTGAAATTTAAATATGTAGGAATAAATACACAAATTTTTTATAAATAAATTCTTCTTGGGGTTTCTCCCCTTGTATATTGCCAACTGATCTTTGACAAGAGTGCCAAGAATACACCAGGAGGAAAGGATATTCTCTTCAACAAACGAATGGGGGAAAACTGAATGCCCACATGTAAAAGAGTGAAATTGGACATGCATCTTACTCCACATACAAAAATGAGGTCAAAATAGAGAAAAGTTGCAAACATGAAACCGGAATCTATAAAACTCCCAGGAAAAAATAATGAGAAGATCTTTGTGATATTCATCTTGGCAATAATTTCATGAAAATGTCACCAAGAGCACAGAAAGCAAAACTAGACAAATGAGATTACAAAAAACTCAAAAGCTTCTGATCAGAAAAGGAAACAATCAATACAGTGAAAAGGCAGTCTATGGAATAGGAGAACATACTTCCAAATCATATATTGGAGAAGTGGTTAATTTTCAAAATATATAAGGAAGTCTTACAAGTCAATAGTAATAAAAATGTAATTAAAAATTGGATAAAGACTTGAATAGACATTTTTCCAAAGAAGACACACAAATTGTCAATAAGTATATGAAAAGATGTTCAACATTAATGAATCGTCAGGGAAATGCAAATCAAAAACAGAATGCACTCTCAATTACACCTGTTATGTGGTAGTTATTAAAATAAAGAATTGGTGAGGATATGGAGAAATTGAAACCATCATACATTGTTAGTGAAAATAAAAAAAGATGTGGTCATTATAAAAAATGGTATGAAGGTTTCTAACGAATAAAAATAAAAGCAGAGCTACCATTTGTTCTAGCAATCTCAGTTCTGAGTATTAATCCAAAATAATTAAAATTTAGATTTCAAAGATATTTGCATTCCTATCCTCATTGCAATACTATTCACAATAGCCAGGATGTGGAAACATCCTCAGTGTTCATTGACAGACCCATGGAAAAATAACATGTGATATATACATACAAGGAAATATTATTAATTTTCCAAAAGAAAAATATTCTGCCATATCAATAACATGGATGACCTTTGAGAATATTATCAGAAGTGAAATAAAACAGTCACAGAAGGGCAAATACTACTTTATTCCACCTATAGGAGGTATCTAAAATAGTTAAACTGATCAAATCAGAGATTGGAACATTGGTTGCCAGAGGCTTGGAGGGGCAGAAAATGGGGAGTTGCCAATTAACAGGTATAAAGTTTCAGTTATGCAAGATGAGAAAGTTCTCAAGATTTGTTGCATAACATATGCCTATAGTTAACAATACCGTATTACACACTGAAATATCAGTTAAGAGGGTGAATTTCATGTTTAGTGCTCTTTTCACAATAAAGTAAAATTTTAAAAGAAGTTAAAAGGTAAGAATGTATCTGTTGAAAGTATCATTATTATATATATCCACTTTTAGGCTCCTTCCAGTTTTAAAATTCTACTCAGAAGTCTTCAGTGTTTGAATTTATGTAGTTGATCTCAGACCTAGCAATTCTATTTCTAGGTCACTTGTTCAGTCACATCAGAAAGTATAAAGGCATCCTTGAAGTGGATAAATGATGCCTCTAATCTAAGAAGTGCTCCCCACTGACTGGTTTTGTGTCCTCTGTTTGCCAATTATTTTATTCAATTTGAGGGACAAGTAGAGTTGGGAGGGACAAATGGAAGAGATAGAATCAAAATCTCCTCATCCCCACCCCACCCCGAAACAGTAACACTAGACTTAAAATCACCAAGAAGTTGTTTTTTTCCTTTATAAGGAAGCATTACTAAGTTCCAAGATTGTTCCTTAGAAACTTTAGGACTAAACAAGCACAGACTTTTCCTTAGAAACTTTTTCTTAGTATATTAACTTAGGAAGATACCAAAATCTGCACCGGCTGTGAGTTTGTTTACAAATCAGTTCAGAACCAAGGCTATTATCTTCCTATAGAAGTGCTGATAAAAATATAATAAGGAACTCAGATTAGACCACAAAATTTCATCTAACTCCTTATATATTTAAAGTAGCAGTCATGATATTGGTTACCATTTTTTGAGAACCTACAATGGCCTGCACCATGGAGTGTTCTTTATATAATTCGTCTCACTTAACCATCCTAATAGCTCTATGAAGTCGATATAATATCCATAATATACTATGAATTCTATATAATTCCCATAATACACGTGAGAAAACTGAGGCCCAGAGTGCAAGAAACTCTCTCAAGGACACATAGCTAGAAAGTGGCAGAGGTGGAATGTGAACCTAGATCTCTTTGGTGTCAGAATTTGGGTACTTCTATTTGTTCAACAAGTACTCTCTCTTCTCAAAAACTGATGCTGAGCTAATGTGATTTCAATTAAGGGTTTCAGAAATGTACAATTCCCTGCTTCTGGAGTATCTAGTACGTGTCTGTATTTGTCACCTATATTTCTGGTAACAGTAAATTTCTGGCCATGTACACAAATTCCATCAAGCCCTGGGAGAGTTTAATACAAACTGCTATCTACATAACATCCGTTTTCTTCTTTCCTTCCTTCAGAAATTACCCTGTTCCTTTTGGCCATTTGACTCAGAAAACACAACTTTCACTACTTTAAGCCAATCATGGTAGTCAGTTCCATCTCCCCTTACTCATTTAGAAATGAAGTTGTGATGTAATCCTGTCCAATAAGATGTAAGGAAAATGTACTAGTGTAGCTTCTAAGATATGGTCTCTCATTCTTAAAAGAGGCATACATTAATCAATAGAAAAATTCAACAGGTAAGTAACTTCTGGGGAAAAATATTCAAATTGTTCTCAGTTTAGCAACTTAGACCAGTTTAATAGAATCAAAGATTTTTCTTGTTTTTAAAACAGAACTAGAAGAAACCAGGGAAAAAAATTTAAACATTTTTTGAATAGCAGAGCCCTTTTCAAATATGACCTTTTCTCCCTTGCCTACAATAACAACAGCAAGCCATAAAACAAAAGATTAAGAATTCCCAGCCACATAAAATACTGACATTTTGAATGGAGAAAAACAACACAAATAAATTCAAAAGAGGATTGGCAAACTGTGAAAATTATTTAGACTCCATATCACCAAAATGCCTAATTTTCCTAATATATAAATAATTCCTGCAAATTTACAAAATATAATACGATTCAATTGATAAAAATTGGGAAACATTTATGAAAATTTCCCAGGAAAAGAAATACTACTGATTCAGAGGTGTATGCAAAACTGCCCAGTTTCTTTCACAACAAGAAAAACTACAACACTTGAAATTACACACACACACATTCTAGAATGGGCTGGCAAGGGTGGATAGGATATTTAATTTCTATTGTCTATATTTTTTTCATTCACATTTTAAAACATATTCGTATATATCCTATAGCAAAGTAAGTCAAATAAAAATTGATGTATAAAACTTTTGATTTGACTAATTCTTTCAACCTAGCTTTCAATTCCTAAAACTTACCATTTAGTATGAGTCATTATTATAGAGAAACCCTATGTGGATGTGAAAGGACGTGCAGGTTGGCATGTATGTGTGAAAGAGAGAAAGAGCAAGAGGCAAGGAGAATGGGAAGGAGGCAAACTGATTGAACAGCATAATTGTTGTACAAGGCAGGATGCAGATGTATGAGAAAGGGTCATTGAATGAGATTGATGAGGTTTGCCTGATAGATCAGGGAAGATCTTGAAATCCACACTAAAAGGAGGAAAAAGGTGTCAGAACTTGTCTTAAATGCAATGGGTAAAAATTAATAATTAATTAGGTATGAAGGAGTTGAGGGAGAAGGATTCACACATGCCTATATGACTCAAGCCTGGGTAAAACAAATGTCAGAAAAGACCCCTGGACGCACAGGCAAGAATGAGTTTAGTTTTATTATTTTTTAAATTTTATTTTATTATAGGAATGTGACATACAAGTGAGGATTAACTACATAACTAGGCTCCATGCAGGGGAAGTTTGGGCTTCTAACTGGCCCTCACTTCCCCGGATAATGAACCTAGAACTCTTTGTGTTGTCACGTGCCCCCTTAGCTCAATCCTTTCCTCGCCTAGCAGCGCCAAGTGACTGCCAATCCCTCCCTTGTGCTGATGTGACTAATGATTCAAGACCCTCTTATGAGTAAGAACCTGCAGTATTCAGTTCTTTGTTTCTGTCATAGTTCACTTAGTATGATGGTCTCAAACTTCATCCATTTTTTTGTGAAGTCCATGCTTCTGTTCTTCTCTATGACTGTGTAATACTTCATCATGTATATATACCACATTTCCTTTATCTAGTATACTTTCAATGGGCAGTAGAATTGATTCCATGTTTTTGCTACTGTGAATAGTGCCACAAAAAACATGCGTGTGCAGATGTCTCTTTTATAAAACGATTTGTGCTCCTCCAGGTATATTCCCAGGAAAGGGATTGCTGGATCAAATGGAAGGTCAATTTCTAGATCCATAGATGTTAACTAGCTTGCACTCGCACTAACAGTGTAGGATCGTTCCCTTTTCACTGCACTAGTATCTGTTATTTTTTGAATAAATGATAGTCATCCTTACTGGAGTTAGGTGATATCTCATTGTAGTTTTGATTTGCCTTTCTCTGATAATTAGTGATCCTGAGTATTGTTCATGTGACTGTTGGCTGCTTGTTATGTCATCTTTTGAGAAGTGTCCACGTTCTTTGCCCACTTTTCAATGGGGTTGAGTTCAGTTTTTAATATGCTGAACTAGAGGTTATGGGAAGATAGCCATATGTGGAAACTACTAGTCAGTAAGTCGATGAAACTTTATAGCTGGACAATTTCAGAGTTAGAGCTGAAGCTCTGAGAAGCATCGATTGTGTCTGAATAGAGAAAAACATTGAAGATGTGGGCACATTTTGTGTAATGGTAGTTTTCTTCCTATTTTCTTCTGGTTTGTGAAATACCTAAATGGCAATTTTAGCTACCTAGTGTTATCCATTTTATCTCACTCTAACCTTATATTTTTAAAATAGTTGATCATCTAAAATAAAAAATCTCTATTTTTCTTCAACCTTAATTATTTTGAAGAGACCCATAAATATGTGTTTTGTGGTTTTTTTCACTTTGTTATGATATGAGCTAATTTTGCTGCCCAATGTAATTATTAATTCTGTGATATTTTACAGATTTTTTTCTAATATGGGGATGTATCTTTATAGTGTTTCCACACTTTATGTTTAGTATCTCTATTTTAAATGCTTAATTGCTTCTTATTTCACAAATGCATATTTACCTGACCTATTGGTGGTAGGTATATTCCCAGGAGATTGAACGTTATCGTTTATCACACAAATGGGAGAACAAGAAAATTTTTTTCTTTCCAAATACTTTTTAGTATTTAGATATATTAAAAGACAAAGAGGCCGGGCTCGGTGGCTCAGCCTGTAATCCCAGCACTTTGGGAGGCTGAGGTGAGTGGATTGCCTGAGCCTACGGGTTCGAGACCCGCCTGGGCAACTTGGCGAAACCTCATCTCTACGATAAATTAAAAAATCAGCCTGGCGTGGTAGCGCGTGCCTGTAGTCCGGCTAATAATTTCTTTTTCAAAATGGAAACCTTTTTTGAGTGAATAAGGCTGTTATTAATAACTTCACCAAGACAACTGCTGTATATCAGGATTTCTCATGGATCTTACCCTACTGATGTTTTGCTAAATTCACTGATTAATGTTCAATCCCTATGTTACTTGAACTAATCAGCAATATTTAGTATAGTTAGATATACTTCTCTCTCTGAAATACTTTCTCCTTCTGGATTCCAGAATACCACACCCTCCTCTTTTTTCCCTCCACTTTCTGGACATTCTGTTCTGCCTCTTTGCTTATACCTTCTAATGTGAAAGTCTAAAAATCTCATATCTATCTGTGTATGCATTTTTCCCAGGTGATCCCATCCAGGCCAATGGTTTTACATACTATCCATGTGCTGATAACTTTCAAATTATTTATCCTTAATTCTGACTTCAGAAACTCTTGTTTACATATATTCAATTCTCATAAGCATCTCAAGATGAACATGTTCAAAAACGGAATCCTAACATTCACTCCCAAATCTGATGCTCCCATAGCTCTTCCGTCTTTGTTAGTAGTAACAACATATAGCCAGCTGATTAGTCCAAGAACTTGCAGTAATCCTCGGTTTCTCTAATTCTTCCATAAGTCACATCCACCATGTTGGGTGAGAAATGAATTTGAAACAATGGTGGCCTCCAATTCTGCTACTAGATATGCTAAGCTAGAGATCACAAAACAGAAAGACTTAACAGATCAAATGAAGATGCTCTTATCTGACCATTTATTAAATGACTTTAAAATATATAGCAAGAGGAAAGAGATAGGGAGGAGAACACAATAAGGAACTGTGCAAATAATAAGAAGGAACACACTATTTAAATCTTGAGTTGTACGATGTTCATATGCTTTGCCGTATTTGTTTTCCCTGCTGATGGTGTGCTAGACAGAACCAGAGGTAAGATTTGAACAAGGGGTTCAGCTGAAGATGGCTGAGTCCAAAACATTCACTTGCTGTACTGAAGATGAGAAAGCACACCTGGACTATATCTGTTGCTTATCAATTTATTTTTTTGAACAGGTATGGCCTGTTTGAGGGGGGACAAAAAATACACCTGAATTTTATTTATTCAAAAATTGTGTATTTATTCTTACATGTTTAAACATCAGTCACCTTCAAAGGCCTCTCCATTGGTTGCAATACACCTTTCAAGACGCCTTTTCCATTGCTCAAAAGAGTTTTTGAACTCATCAATTTTTATGCCTTTTAGTGTTGCTGCACATTTTTGTTTCACCTCTTCCATATTGGAAAACGTTTCCCTTTGAGAACTTTTTTCATCCAGGGAAACAAACAAAAAAAAGAGTTGCTCAGAGCGTGATCCAGTGAATAGAGAGTATGGGGCATGGGGTCATGCCATTTTTGATTGAAAACTGCTGAACACTCAGCTCGGTGTGGGCAGGTTGTGCTTGTAATTCACCCATCATGAACTGGGCAAATATGTTGAAGGACTCTTCAAAAAAAATCACTGAAGAAGAACGAAGCCTCTCACAACAATACTAGCTGGTATACTGATGCCCGTGGGTTCCTAGAACACTTACCTAGTAGGGGAAGCCTACACTACAAGGAGTCCATCCTCTAAAAAATAATTCTGGGTTTTTTTGGGTCCTCCCTCATATACGCATTTTTTTTAGATAGAGCACACAGGGGGCCATAACAGGACTATACTGAGTGTCATCAGTGGGTAGCCAACTTACGAATGAGGTAGTTTTCAACCTAGAAGTGATATATCTTATGATGTGTTCTTGTAATCTTCTTTTTTCTATCTGTAAGTCACATTTGTGTATTCCACCATTTACTCTATTTTTACTGTGTGTAATAGGTTACTATGTCACTATTTATATTTAACACACATTATGATTTTGCCTATGTTTCACAAGCTATTGGCTTACTTGTTAGCCAAGTTTAAAGCATGAGTTTCATGTATATTGTATAAGCTACTTGTTTGCTTGCAATTTATGCTTAATGGCCATTAAAGTGTTATTCAATTCACTTTGTTTTTGTTTTTTTTAGTAACACAGTTGAATTTTCTCAAATAATAAAGCACAAACTTAGCACATTGTTTAGACTCTTCTTCAAAAGGTATCCAGAATTCAACTGCAATGTATCATGTTCACTGAAGTAGTCCAGATGCAAGCTGCTGTCATACCTTGCCTGTGTTGCTGAAGTATTCAAACCAGGTTCCTTGCTTCTATCCTTTCTCTTTTTAGTCTATTCTCCACATAGCAGCTGTGTTGACATAACATGAGTTCATATCACTCCTCCAATAGCTTTCCACCCTTGTGGTAAATAATAGCTTGTAAGTCCTGTAAGTCCATTACTTACAAAGCTCTATGTCATCTGATTCTCCATTACATCTTGGTCAAAATCTCCTACCATTCAGTCTCACTTGGGCCTTTTCTTGAACATTCCAAACATGCTCACAACTCAGGGCTTTTGCCTGGTGTTTCCTCTTCATGGAATTCTCTTCACCCAGATATTAACACTTTCTTTCAATTTTTACTCAAAGTATACCTTTGTAGTGAATCTTTCTCGAACTACCCAAACTAAAACTTTTAACGTTCCTCCCTCTACATACTGCCCATTCCTCTTTTCTGTTTTATTGTTTTTCCTTTTAGCACTTACCATTTTATTTACTACTAATTTTTACTTTATTAAATATGTATTACTTACTCTTTGACACACTATTTTACACATTATATGTAATTTTTTCTTTATTAAATGTGTATTACATACTCTTTGACACACTATTTTACACAGATGTGTTATATATGTATATAACACATCTGCCTCATAAGCAAATACCTTTCTAAGGGCAGAAGTTATGTTGTATGATTCTTTCCTGATGTATCGCTTGGTCTTATTACCTGGCACATAGTGGTCGACTAATAAGTGGTAAATAATAAATGTATACAACTCTGTGAGTAACCCTTCATACATGAACCACAGTAGGGAAAATTCAATGTCACACTAGTATAAAGATCACAGACTCGGATTTATATAAATCTAAACTTGAATTCAGGCTCTATCACTTATTGAGTAGGCCTTGGAATATGAATTAAATTGGCCAATTTGAAATGGACCCAAAGTCACTCTGGACTGAAGGAAGCATAAAAGCTAAAATGAAAAATATCTTGGCACTTATGGAAAAAAAAATGACTTAATTTGGTTGAAGAAGACATGAAATAGATGAGCACGAAATATGCATGAAAATATAAATTGTTAATAGATCATAGAGCTGTGGACTCGTTATATATAAGTGAATGATATTCTTAGGACTGTGATTAAAAATTTTAATCTGTTTTAGAAGGGGTTAAGCTAAATAATGATATCATTTGCAAAGCTATTTCTGTAGTGTAGAAGACATGTATTGGGGGACTGGACCAGAATGGCATTTATGAAAATTGACAGGACATAACTAATAAAGAAATTTTGCGAAGAAAGAATTGACTGGATATGTCTCATTATTGAATATCAGATCAATGTAGTGAAGAAAGAATATGTCTCATACGTATGCCTCAGTGACAACTGAATCATATTTTCACTGAGATAACAAAAAAGGACAGGGAACTTTGAAACAAAGTTCACTTGGGGACATACTAGGTTTGAGAAATCAGTGGGCCACAAAAATAGATATAAAAATAAAATATATTAAAAATAAAAAAAATTTAAATGTAAGGGTACTCAAAGAGGAAAAAAAAAGAGTAGATATATACAAAAGAGTTGAAAATGTGTTAGAAACGTAACTGCAACTCAAGAAAGATTGGAGATGGTGAAGACATAAATACAATGGGCATTTGCATATAAACTGAAGCTAGGATATTAATTCATATTGATAAAGAAATGAGCATACAAAATAAAAGCACCAAGACATCTTTCATGAAATTCCTATGCTAAGGGAGTTGAGAAAGCAGAAACAGCCAAATAATGAAAGAGATTCTGAACCCTAACAGAGAAGAACCTGCTGATTCCAGAGGCTCTAGGAAAAGTATTTCATTGATGGTAGAAAGCTATGAGAGCTGAATAAAAGCCATTAGATTTGGTGACTAAGAATACTAATTTGTTGAATAAATAAATTAACAAAATCAAGCACACTAGTGAGTCTGAGGACAAAAGGCATGCACATGTTTTCTATAGTAGACATTCACCGGATAGCTCTTTCCTTTTATGGAAAACTTTATTTATCCTTGCCGATCACCAAGTAAACATTTGAATAAGACTTTCTAATGGAATCCAGTCCCACCTGTCTTCAGTTTATTTGAAGTGGAGCAGATACAACCTATAGGGGGCAGTGTAGTCCTTCTGAGAATCTAGAAAAATTTTCTTAGTGTGAATAGTTAAGATATAAATTCTCAGACCTAACTACGTGTAACATCATTTTCTGATCTGCCTCTTTTAGTAACTAACGGTCAGAATATATCATTTCTCATCTCTTGTGACTTGTGCTTCTTCTTTTCTAAAAGTTAAACATTAGGCTTATTTGAATGTTTATCATTACATAAAATAATTTATCATTTACATTAAATAAAACAAATGAGTGACTTTGTTGAATATTTTATGACATATTATGTATTTGGTAATATTTACACAAAGGTAGATTTTTAAAAACAGAGTCTAGCAAGATTTAAGTCTATTTGCAATTACTTCATTAAGGAGTCACACCTGAGCAATGCCTTAATGAGGTGGTAATGAGGTAAAAATGTGCTGCCAGAAGAGGCATTGGAGAAAACCTTCTAGAAGAGGCAGCTCAATAAAGTGATAATGAGAGGAGGAAAAAACTCATATCTTTGTCTTAGTTTATGCTCCTTTATTTGGTGAAGTAACACCTATTCCCTAAGCCTCAATGGTTTTACTGGCTGAATAGTGATAAAAAGAGTCCAGAGTCAGGAGAGAGTTAAGGAAGAATCAAGAAGAGGTTAGAGATGTGGGAGAGAGGGAAAATAAGAAGATGACAACTTAAAATGGAGATAAAAATAGGGCTCCTCATTCCTAAGGAATGTTATAAGGGTTAGATTAGTTAGTATATATGCACAAGTGATATATAGCAAACACTCAATAATGTATAGCAGAATTATTTTTATTTAATGATAATCAGGAAACTGGTTAAGTTTCTTGTTCAAGAGTATACAACTAGCCTTTAACAAAACTTGGATGAGAATGAGCCTGAGACAACCAAACTTTTTCACCCAGTCTCATTGGCTCAGCTTTGTAATAAAACTAGCCAAAGACAGAGGTATAACTATGCCTGAAAATAGATTTCTCCTTGGGGGAAATATTTCATAGTTTAAAATTTCCAGCCTCATGCATCACTCAACTGCCAAATAAATCACTAATTAAATGCACACTACTATCTTGGGGGAAAAAAAATCAATGAGTCTTCAACAATGTATACTATTTTACCAGTAGGATCAAAACTCCAATTCATAGTGTAGTTTTGATAAAAGTCATATTCTTAAGAACCTTTCAAATTGGCTCCGCTGAGCCACATAAAATAAAGCTTTATTTGTAAAAAATTCTTGCAACTCTAAGCAATCCTAGCACCTTTCATTCCTATGCTCTAGCATATGCAATGCTGCAATTCCTTGTATTTTTACAATATTTCAAAGGTGAAAACTCCACTGTGGAAAGTACTAAATGGTATAGAACATGACCCGGTACTGGTGTAACATTTTACTATAAATATTACAAAGCATGCTATATACAAGTTTAAATTATCAAAATTAAAGGAAATCATATGAAGAATCTTGTCATTATATTTTAAAAATAGAATATAAATATATTTTGGAATGAAAATATAATAAAAACCACTTATTTGGAGTATTTATTTCCTTTATATACCAAATATCTTTTAAAAACTACCCAAATGGTGTGATTAATCATTTTCATATATTTGCCCACACTTTTAAAAGTTACATAGATAAGCCTTTTAATGAGCTTCACCTTTTTTAAATCCTTTGCTAGACTCTGTAAAAGAAAATCTTGCAGGTAATTACATGACGAAAGTACAAATCATTATTATGAGAATTGTCATTTGTGAAGAATTACCATATATTAACCCGAGAGAAGTCTCAATAACAGAGCAGCAGCTTGTGAGAGAATCTCATAAAACTGGGGAAAAAACGACATAACTCCTGATGGAGGAGAAAAAAGGCACTGAAAAATTAAAACAAGCAAAAGCCATGTTAGATTATCTTAGAAGCAGTTCTCTGGTGTATAGAACAGAGAGAAATGTTGACAGACCTGTGAAGGAAACTGGCTCCGTGTGGGGTCAGAAGTGGTGACATAAGCAGCCTGTGTGTAGGCATAGCTCTTGAACCGAGGCTTAGGAGAGGAAGAAGTTCGCTCATAGCCCTGCGCTAGACTGACTGTGATCTGCAGCAAAGATTTTGGGGGAAGGGAAAGAGAGGAGGAAGAGACATCATTAAGTAACAGGGAAGGACTACTCTCCAACATGTTAGAAAACAGAACATTGCATGGAAGTGGTGAGACAAAACATTAATACGAAACACATATAAGTGATACTAGAAACCAGTACACTGCAAGAATTGCGGTGTCATGTTGGAGAACAGATGATCTAGAAGATATGAAGGTGGGATTTAACCATGAGAATTCCATATTGACACAACTCCAACACTAATGTGGATAGTGCTCTTCAATCTGGGAAAAACAGACATCTGAAAGCAATTTTCTCTAAACCAAAGGTAAACAAAGCCAGAATTCATCAGGTCAATATCCTGGAAAGGATTGAAGCTTTCATAAGGTAAATGTAGTAGCTTAGTAAAGTGAGAAAATTAGGCCTAAAAGCTTTCCATACATTCAGCAGAAATTTTGCTAAGGGCTTTTTCATCATTGTTTATGTCTAAGAAAGCAGAAGAAAACACTCTAAGTCCCCACTGTTGAGTATAAGAACTAGCCAGTGGCATAAAATAATACCACTGAAATCTATACAGAATATAGTAAAAAAATTTCATCATATGTATTCTTCATTTAGCTTTTATTGGAAATATCTTAAACCACTTTTTTCCTTTTGAAAATTGTCATTTTTAATAATGAAAATCTCTTAATACATCAGGATGTCATCAATTTTTTAAATTAAAAACAGTACCTGCTTTTGTTTTTGCTTTTGCTCTTCTAGTTGATAGATTAAAGTTTCATATATACATAATTATATAACTTATGTACATAAACTTTTATACATAAATTTTCCTTTTGTTTTATTTTGTATTACACAATGGAAAAGCAATATATTATATTCTTATTGTACATATAAATATTTTAATAATGTGTTATAAAATAATATTGTAGTCTATTTCACATAAAATTTAAAAAGTTTATATTGTCTCTCTGTCATTGCTTGTCTCTCTCTGTATATACATACACAGTATGCCTTGTGTGTGTGTATATATATACATGTACAATGTGCATATATATACATATAAATGTCCATTTTATATGTGTGTGTGCACATGTGATATCTAAAAAATCATGTAAAATGTAAAACATCTTTGATATTAGCTGTTCTTTAGATACCTTACCTGTTGAGAATAGTGCATTTGATGATGTAAATGAAAATGTTCTTCTTTAGTCACTTTAGATGGCCTTGGCAATGTTTCCACTTCCTGGATGGCTTCGATGCTCACTTGTTGAGGCAACACTTGGAAAAGTGATGTGATGTACATTAAGATGGACTTCTTATCTGGATAAGTGGTGGCAACATCTGTAAGCACATTAACATCACACATCAATTTTTGGTTTCTATATTTGAAACTCTAAAAGGGTAATGAACAAATCAATGTTACAGGAAGAAGACAGATTAATGAACACTCGATGGTCCATGAATGTCCTTGAGAGACTAATTAGAACATGATAATCAGGTTTAAAATGTCCTTCCAATTTGGCAGACCAATAGGATGAGCACTAAAGTTAATTTCTTTTCCTTGTTCAAATGAAAACTTCATTTCATAATACTTTTTCCTAAGTCAAATTGCCAAACTAGGCTATCTAATAAAGTAGATTTCATTAGATAAGAAACAAAAATAAAGGATTGCATTTTCCTTTCCATGGAAAGTTATATTAGCATGTCAATTAAAATGGTATCCTGGTAATTAAACAATTACACGAAATGGTTTAATGCTTTGGTTCCCAGTAAAAAAATCTTATACTTTCTAATTGAATTTTGCTTCTGTTAAAGTATGCAAAGTGCCAAATATGTCTATGTGTTGACGTAAGGCATGTATTTGCACAATAAAAAATAAATAAAACAGAAAAATACTATATAAATAATAATTTTTGATATTTGCTAAGTATATTTTTTTACGTTATTGTGTATCTGTTAAAGTAGAATGTCACTTTTCTTCTCAGATTTTAGAGATGAATTTGAGTCCTGAACATTAAGTTGATCTGATTTCATGTCCTTTTCCACATCCAGGGAGTCAACAATAATTTGTAATCACGCATATAAAGTGTCAGCTCCTTCAAATGGTTCCTTTGCTACTTAGCATTAGAATTTACTTACTGCTCTCATTCCAGGGAACCAAGATGTAAAATAATTCTTTATGTGAAGTCTGTCATTAATCCTAGAGGTGTTAAAACATTATCCTGACAATGAAATACTATACTATTCATGCTTAAAAAAGATAGAACAGTTGGATAAATCTAGAGAACATTAAGGGAACTAAGCTAAGCATAAAAAGACAAATACTGCATGATCTCACTTGTATTTGGAATCTAAAAAGTGGAATGCATAAAAGTAGAGAGTAAAATGGTGCTTATCAGGAGCTGGGGAGGGGAGTTAGGGACATGTTGGTCAACAGATACAAGATTTCGGTTAGACAGGAGTAATCAGTTGAAGAGATCTATTGTACAACCTATGTTGTACATAGTACAATAGTAACAATGTATTGCATTCTTAAAAATTGTAAGAGAGTAGATATTAAGTGTTCTCATCACAAAAATGATAAATATGTTTGGTAATGCAGATGCTAATTAGCTTAATTTAGCCATTTTACAATGTATACATATTTCAAAGCATCATGTTGTACACAATAAACATATACTATTTTGTTTGTCAATTTAAATATTAATTAATTAATTAAAACAATCAAACAAAATAAAAACATAAATCCTGGCAGTAGGTCAAAGCAATGTTTTGGCAATGTGACAACCCATTTTTCTTATTATAAATTTATCTTAGCTTAGCTTGACTAGCATTAAAAGATCTGTATCACATATGTACGAGTACATTCTGATCACCAGAACTATGATTAATTAGAACAACTATTATTAAAGTACTTTTTAAAAAAGTTATAGGGGAGGAGAAAATTAACTAATGTTTTTTGGTCTACTTCTATCTGTAGAATAATAGAGTGCTTCTCAATTTTTAATGTGCATATGAATTATCTGGGGACCTTTTTAACTACTGAATCTCATTCATTAGGCCATTAGTGAAACCTGGGGCTCAGCATTTCCAATCAACTACCAAGTGATGCTGAAACTGCTGTCCTGGCCACATTTTGAATTAGCGGGAAAAAAATTTTACATGTATGCAGATCATTATGTCATCTCACATTTCATTGTTTTATTTGTTTTTCAAAAGATATTTATTGAGCACTTAAATGCGTAAGACTGAGAGGTAAAAAGTTATCAACATGTACGCTCTACCTCTTTTTAAAATTTAATTGTTAACCAGCAGATGTCAAAAATAATTTTTGGAAATGCTTTATAAAGAAGAACTAAATAATATTTTGTGCATGAGCCCTACCTTTCTAAAAAAAACTTACTAACTTAACTTTGGAATTCTGAATGCTAGAAATTTCCCACTCATTTGATAATCATTATTCAAGTATTTATTATATGATGACTACTGTACTTCATCATATCTTGAAATTCTAAACTACTTTCTTTCTTCTCACTGGACACTAGTTAGGTTTACCTGTAAGGAACATAACTTAGAACTCTTTCATTTTGTGAGCGTATTAAATAAAGGATGCTGCGAGAAAGGCATTAAACAGAGTAGACCACATGCCTATTCATTGCTATGTTATATATAGACATGTGCATGTATATGTTTGGCCTCAAATAGATGCCATTATTAAAATAAAAGATAAAAATTGGTCAAGCATTATTTACTTTGTTCCAAGCAAATGTCAACCATTGTCATAAACGTTTTCTACATAAAACATCATGTAGATTGAAAACAAGTATTCATATATACCAGTCATTACAATAAATGTACACTTATTCAAACAAACTATTGACATCTTTGCCCCCAAACTATTACTATCCTATCTCTGAGATTGTGTGAGATTCAATAGTGCCAATAGGTAGAAATCAATATGTTTTTTTTAAGAAAGAAACACACACCTTCTGAAATATTTTGAATCCCTTCAATGTATGTTTGTAAAAGAGCTATTATATTAAAATATTTTAATAGATTGTTCAAGAGATAGAAAAGGTAAAGAATTCATGAATTCTGCTAACAATTTGGGATAATAATACTTTAATAAGAAATACAAAATAGTTGTACTGCTCGTCAGAATATAAAATGTGTTCTTCTAATTAGCACAACCAGTGATTTAATATGTTCAGACAAATGAAGAAATTAGGGATAAGACCATTCTGTATGAATGGGAAACTGAAATAAGTATATATAGGATTTTATTAGCTAGAAATGGGTGAATGGGGCAGAGTATTCCAGGCTGTGGAACAGCATAAGAAAAGTTGCAGAGAGAAAGAGTAGACATGCCCTGGGAACAGGGCCTTTGTGTGTCTTAGCTGCAGAGAGGACAGCAGTGAAAAGTGAGAAAAAAAACTGGTAAAATGTATGTAAAATGCAGAGAGATCATCAGTAGAAAACTAGAAAATGTGACCTTAGTTCAATGGGGTTGCAAAGTAACTAGTTTTGAGCAAGAGCTTTACATCATCAAAGTTATATTGAAGCAAAACCTTAAGTGCAAAATGGATTGATGGATAGAAAAACTGGAGGGAAGTAGAGGCTAGGACCATAATCCAGATAAAATAAAACTATGTAAGAGGGAAAAGAAAACAAGGGAATGCATGGCAAAAAACTTAAGATGGGTCCAAAATGACTCCATTCAATTTTCTTTTTTTTTTTTTAATTTTTAATTCTAAAGATGTGGGGTACAATTCAGGATTTGATATACAAATGTTCATTATGCAGGTACCTTTGTTAATGAGGTGTGCCTCTCTCTCTCCCAGCAGTTTTCCACTACTGCCAATTCCTTTCTAATACTATTATGATAATTGTTCAAGGTCCGCTTATGAGTGAGAACATGTGGTACTCAGTTCTTTGTCTCTGTGATAGATCACTCAGTATTATAGACATCCAAGTTGCTGTGAAATTCATAATTTTGTCCTTCTTTATGGCTGTATAATGTTCCATCATGTATATGTATCACATTTTTTTATCCAGTCCTTTTTCGATGAGCAGCACGGTTGGTTCCATGTTTTTGCTATTGTGAATAAAGCTGCAATAAACATACATGTGCAGGTATCCTTTTCATACAGTGATTTGAGTTCCTCCGGGTATATTCCAAGTAGAGGGATTGCAAGGTCATATGGGAGGTCGAATTTTAGATCTTTTAGGAGTCGTCACACTGTTTTCAACCACAGAGGTTTAACTAGTTTACACTCTCACCAAGAGTGTAGAAGTGTTCCCTTTTCCCCGCATACTCTCCAGCATCTGTTGTTTTTTGAGTTACTGATTATGGCCATCCTGACTGGGGTTAGGTGGTATCTCAGTGTGATTTTAATTTGCATTTATTTGGTGAGTAGTGAGGCTGAGCATTCTTTCATGTATCTGTTGGCTGCTCCTATGTCTTCTTTTGAGAAGTGTCTATTCATATCTTTAGCCCACTTTGTAATGGGGCTGTTTTTTTTTTTTTTTGGCACATTTGAGTTCCCTGTAGATTCTAGATGTTAGGCCTTTGTCAGACATAAAGTTGGCAAATATTTTCAAATCATTTACTCCACAGTCTTTGAAAATGCCTGTATACAAAATTTTGTATTAAGCCATGAGGATATAAAGATTAATAAACTGAGAATAAAATGGAGGAGGATGGAAGGAGGGAACTGATTGTTCTGTAGCTATAGTAACAAGTAGCCACCAACAGAAGTTTCAATCCTATTTAATCAATTGACAATTAGCTGCCCCAGTAATTGTTATCATGTTTCTCCAAGTCAACCAGTGGCAAACTGTTTTTTTCCTGCAAGTCTGGTAATCAAAGTGGATTCACTCCAATGAACATGATTGTGAATGCAAACCAATTAACAATGGTCTCACCCGAATTACCGTGCTTCTAAAGCTGACATCAACCTACTCTCAACTTCAAATTTCCCCAAATACCTGGAGCTCTGAGTTTCCCCCAAAACATAAGAAAACTTCCCTTTCTGAGACTGTGGTTGATCCGCCTAGTTTCCTCTTAAGTAAAGCAATAAATTCAGCTTTCTGTTTTTATCTCAGATATTGAGTGATGGTCTCAAAATTTGATAAAATTCAACTGATGAAATTCACTTGTGAATTTAAAATTATTAATGGAAATTTATTAGATAAGAAATGTTGCAGTAAAAGAATGAGCAATTCTGAATCTAAAGACCTGGATATTTAAAAATTCTGCATCTAAAAATTTCTATCTGTAAAGAGAGAAAAATTCTATCTGTTTTACTTCTGTTTTCCAATGTGTGAAGTAAAAGTCAGAGTCCCAAACTCACCACGATGTTATGAAGCTCAAATGCAATAATGTATAGAAAAACTTAAACTTTGCTAAACCTTAACATTGTTGCTATATTTCAATTGATGTTTCTATTCTTAATACAAAGAGATTAGGAGATTATTGGTACTATTAACAGGAAGCCAGAGGAAGAATTTATTTAAGGGAAATGTCATTTATACTTATTACATACTTACATACTTACAAAGTGATTTTTATATGCTATAAAATATGCCTAGCTTATGATTTATTATGGGTATTTAGCAGATAAGCTAACACACCAATAATTATAGACAGTACTATATATTAGAAATCAAAAGTAATTTCATGATTTAGGGGTGATTCTCATTTATAATGACTGCATTCAGACCAATTCCTGGCACTTTGTGAGCACATAAATATTTGTTAAGAAAATGAATAAAGAGAACAATTGAAGTCATAGAAATTGATGAGAATTATGTAAGACAGAGACTGACTAAAAAGCAATGGTATAGATAATTAATCAGTATTTGAGGAGAGTGAAAATGATGAGACTTGATTTATACTTTTTTATTACAAGACATTAACACTGTATGAAATGAAAAAAGTAACTGAACTCAAAATAGGAACTGACAATTACATGAAAGTAATTTTTGCTCTAAAACCCTCCTATATAAAGTGTCCACTGCCACAAGTTTAATAACTGCTCATGTAATTTTTTAAAACCGTCTCAGAATGAAAATCTTGAGAACACATAATAGTTCTAGACTATTTGATTTTATGAACAATAACACAAATTCTGATGAATATTTGATATTGGAGGCTATAATGGAACAAATTGCTTAGTGAAATTCGATCGTTTTTCAATGAAGAACCTGTAGCATAAAGTTCAAAACTTAGAATCAGATGAGAGCCCAGTCACTGCACTATACTGCCTCAGTGCCTTACCTTCATTCTCTCAGATAATGCTATTTCTAAAAATGGTTACCTTGTGATCAAATTGGTTCAATTACCAAACATTATCCTCAGTTTTTATAGTACTAGTGATGATCTATTTCTAATAAGTGATGTATAAGAAGACTACATATACATAAAAAGACGCTTCAGCAGTAATAAGAAATGCAAATTAAATATTGTCTACTTAATTTTCAAAGAATTTAAAAATATAACAATTTATGTTTCAGAGGCTTCAGTGACTTGGCCAAACACTTACTTAGCTCAAAGAGTATCATTGTTTCCAACCTTATATGAAAAATATTTTGGCAATGTCTATTAAGACCTTAAAAACAATTCAATCCTAGCCGGGCTCGGTGGCTCAGCCTGTAATCCCGCGCTTTGGGAGCCTGAGGTGAGTGGATGGCCTGAGCCCGCGGGTTCGAGACCCGCCTGGGCAAGCGAGACCTCATCTCTACAATAAATCAAAAAATTAGCCGGGCGTGGTAGTGCATGCCTGCAGTTCCAGCTACTTGGAAGGCTGAGGCAGAAGGATCGCCGGAGCCCAGCAGGTGGAGGCGGTGGCCGGAAACGGCCACTGCACTCCAGTCTGGGCGACAGAGTGAGACTCCAACTCAAAAAAAAAAAAAAAAAATTCAATCCTATTCAATTTTCCTTCAGGGTTCTCTTCCAAGGAAATGATCAGAAATTTAAATAAAGATGTGCATAAATGTGATATAAAATTTAAACAGCATTTACAGCCCCCAAATAAATATTTATCATCCAAAAAAGAAAAAACTATACCAACCCATATAGCTTAATAGAGAATTATAGGATGCTTGAAAATGTAACTATATAAAAATATTACAAAACCAGTCAAAATGTTTCCTTTGAAGAATATATGGTAATGTATTAAAATCAATACCTTATAATGTAACATCAAAAAGCACGATTTATAATTTATGTATAATATTATAAAAATTTTAGGGAAAATAACAGGGAAACAATTTTCAAGATATTAGTGAAGTGGGTGTGCTGGTAGGATTGAAAATAATATTTTTTTATTTTATTCTAGCTACATTGTCCAAACTATTAAACACACACTATATTTATAATTAGGTAAATATAATCTATGGTGTAATAAAAAGTATCTGCAAAGATAAAAAAATAAACAATGAAAGCAAAGTTGCACAAAGTTTGTTTTAAGTATGTCCTCACGCCCAAAAAGTCAGCGTGAATGTTTGCTATGAAACTGGTGCCTTCAACAAAACTATTTGTATCTTGGGCAGTCAACCTCAGGAAAGTCCGATTAGCCAGCTGCCAGTTGTAGCCTTGGAATACCTCTGGGAAATCAAACAGGAGGCACCACTGTCCAAATCTCAAGCCAGTTTTCTGCCAAGAGAAAGGCAGGAATTGAAATACTAGATTTTAATGCATACCATGTTGATATCGGAAAGAAGCAGCATTGCAGAAACAACAGATGCATAAGTGTGCACTTACAAAGCCTTGGTTGGTTAGCCATTAAAGAGTTTTATTAAACAAAAAGTGGGAGGATGTCATTTAGAAACCATGATGAGAATAAACCTGGATCATTCCCCACATAGTTTCTATTAAGAACAAAACAATAATACTTACATACTTAATTAATAAAAATAAATTCACTGTTTGAAAAAGAAGGAGAATGGATAAACTGGGAAGAAAAAAGTGAGTGTCACAATTTAGGCATAGTCAAGGAGCTCCAAATATGAAAATATAAAGATATGTATGTTGACACAATCAAAACCTGTGGTTTCAAAAATAGTCAAATCAATGGACATGAAATTCTAAAGAACTTACTGTTACAGGTAAAGTAGGTTATCTGTTGGGGTTTGCAAATGAAGAGATTTATGTTATTATGTCATCTGGTCTCTACATGCTGGAGTTTATAAGTTGTAGACAATATCATAGCAAGGGGCTAATTCATTAACGCGTTCAATTGTTATTTTCCATTTTTTATATTTTACACTCAGCACTGCATTGTACATACATGCATTTCCTAATTAAAAATCACTATATACAAAGGACATACAACATTTTAATAATGGGATTAATGGCAGTAAATATCTGTCTAGGGATGGGGAGACACTTCTTATCAACAAGGGTCCCTGAACAAAGCATATTTGTATACCTAACCCTTAAATGTACCCCACAATATCATAATAAAACATATTGAATAATAAAAAAAGAAAAGAAAATCATTTGCACATGTTCTCCCATGTTAAATTTTTTAACATTCTGAAAGATATGTTCTGCCTTCACTAAATTAAGTAAGCCTTAATTAATTCATTTTTAGCAATTCATTCACTGATCCACGGAGTTGCTTTTATCAATTAATAACAATGCTTCTCATTAAAGGACCATAAAATATCATAATGAAAATAATTTGCATTGATGAAGATGATTGAATTTCATAATAACATTTATAATGACAAGAGTACTGGATTATATCTATCCATGAGACACACTAAACAGTTTTATCTTTTGAATCAATTATTATTTTCAATATGCTTATGGTGTAGCTAGCAGATAACTATTACCATCATCTTGTTACAAGTAGAAAATCATGGCTCAAAATGCAAAATGCTTACCTAAGGCATAACAGGGGGAAAACAAAAACATAAATAAAAGCCAGGTGCTTGTAGAAGATTCTAATACACTGAAAACAGTGTGAACTTTTTGACTATTAAAGCAAAATATACTACATATTCCTATGTAAATAGAATGTAAACATTATGCATTCAATCATAAATAATAGTAGTGGAAGTGATGTTATTGATAAAGAAAAGTATTGTGTTGAAAATATGACAGTGAAAAATATATTCCACAAACATTTATTGAATTACTATTTTGAGTCAGGCTATATTTTTGACTTCAAAAATACAGTAGTAAATAAATGAACTCAGAGATCAATGAAAATCTTATTAAAGTCAAATAAATAACTTAAAAATTCTTAATTAATCACTTGAAAGTCTTTATCACCTAATCCTTTTTGCTCGATTGTATAAAATAACTGCCTTCCACAAAAACACTCTCTTTGCTGGGCTATTTTTTGAGAATTAAATAGAAATGGAAGTGCTGTTATGTTTGAATCAAACAATCTGAGCGTGCCTGAGAACAAATGCAGAGAAGCTGGTAGGAAAAAAATCAATTAAATGGAAATTCTCAACTGATCCTGAATTCACAAGTTTCAGCTAGAGTTTCAAGTAAACCACCTTTCAGTTGAAAAGTTTTTCAAAGATCAAATGTCACTCAGGTACCCTTAATCAATGTGAAAAATTGTCTTTAAATTTTCCATTTTAAAATGCATCAAATTTTTAAAAATTTTCTCTTTACTAGATTCCCTTAAGTTTGTACCTGTTGAAATATATGTTAGTTTTTAAAAAAATCCTTGGTAATTTAAAACCTTAGAAAAACTTTCTGGTATAAATCTTCTAAAACCAGGAGAATAGAAACTAGCTTGACCTAACAGATGGAAGTAATCAGTCAGTGTGAAGGACTATTGATAGAAAAATATTGGTACTTTCTTACAATTCTCTGCATGCCCATTGTGGGAAGAA
The DNA here is from genome assembly GCA_963574415.1 of Tarsius wallacei. Taxonomy (NCBI): domain Eukaryota; kingdom Metazoa; phylum Chordata; class Mammalia; order Primates; family Tarsiidae; genus Tarsius; species Tarsius wallacei. The sequence continues at coordinate 34,894 of CAUYQG010025103.1, read as the reverse complement.
CTATTAGAGTTTTCATTTGAGATGGAAGTATTTTCACTCAATGACATTTAGCTCTGCTTCCCTAATTGTCACCTGCTGTTTTTGTGCTTTGCTTCTGACCTCACAAAATTGGCTTCTTTTTCTTACTGCTGGAAAAAATACAGTAAGTTTCAGAAGTAACTCCACCCTCTATTTTCCTTGCTAACACCAAATGTTCTATTTCTATACCCTTATTGTTTACAGCATTGGAAATGATAGTTGATGAACAATGGGGTCAGAATGGAGATGTATATTTCATGTGATATAAATTTAACTAGTTATTTAATTCTTCCTGTATGTTTTGGGATTTGGAAATATGCCTCATGGTGTAAGGGCAATTCTGAGGCAAATCTCTCAATGATGACAAAAGTAAAATATATATTGTATATAAAGATCACACTTATTTTTGAAACCAATATGATAAAAATATACCTGCTATTTATCAAACATCTTAGCTTATTGAGGCAAACATACCTTGATTGAATTATGACCCTAACCCAAATATGTAAGAAGAGATTTGGGTAAAATTCACTAATTCCCCTTTGTCCAATTTATTCTCTATAAAATGAGTCATATCCCTATCTTGCAGATAGCTAGGGATGATGCTAAGACAGAAAAAAGAAAGCAGAGTAAATGCTCAATATACATAATCTATTATTTGTCGTGATTTGTTTCCAGTTAGCACATAATTGCAATTTCTGATTTTGCTTGCATTCATACCTTCAACAAATATTTGTGAAGAGCCTACTATGTGTAAGACTTGAAAACAATTCACCAGGGTATTAAATCATGTTTGATAATTATAATGGCTCCATCTCCTAACTCCTGGGGGGAAAAATAGCAATTTATTGTATAAGCCAGATGGCATGCAACCTGGATGTGACTCTCTCAAACACAAAACATATATGTTGAAGAGTGTCATGGTAATGCCATGTATCACGTGTAACATCAGAAGGGGCTCAGTGTTTAGCAAAACACCATCACATACAAACTTCACAAATTACAAGAGAATTGATGACAAAAGAGATTTTCTTGAATTAATGTCAAGTTTTTTAACTGAAAACTGAAACCAGAGCCCAGACAGCATGCATTAATATAGTTTCTAAATACTGGTAGAGACATGCTGATAAAACACAATAAACAGGTGGCAAACTTTGAAACATTTTCAAATTATTTTACTCTAGACAGTACTAATAAAATTTCATTTGAGTATGAGTTTGGATTTGTGGCTTCCACACATGTAATTAAGACTTCCAGATGATAAATACAATGGTGCATGGATAATAAATAACTTCCAATGTGAAAAAACTGCACTTTAGATCTTCTTAGAAGGAAAGAAAATCAAATGGGAAGGAATGATGAAGAAAAATGCACGGGAAAAAGAGAATAAACATCAAAAACCTAAATATGCAAATCTAAAGACAGTGATAAGGACTAACTTTATACAAGTTATCAATAATGTTAAAAAGGCATAAAACATAACTAAAATGATTGATTTTAATAAAAATTGTATATACTAAATACAAGCATATTACTTTAAATATTGAATAAAATTTGATGTGTATGTGTTGAAAAATACCACATAAATGTAGGTGTAACGTAGAATAAAATAATATAGTAGCTAGTAAGATAGAGCTGGATTATTTTTCTGTGCTCTTATATAGGACATTTGGATTTTGAACTATCAGAAAAAATCTCCCTCATCTTTGCACTACAAGTCACAGATATTAACAGCTATATTCATTCCCTTGTTCTTTCCTCCTGTTACAATTAAAGTGTTCCCATTTCAATTAAGGCAAATCTCTCCACTTGTATTTTTCATTTGTTTTTTATTGAATCGTCAATTTTTCCTCAGCCTACAATCATGCTTTCCTAGCTTCCACTTTAAAAAAAATTAAAAAAAAGTGGAGTGCTGATAAACTGGTTTTCCAAATGAAAAACTAAAAATAAGTAAACAACAATAACAATACAATCCCTGATTTGCAGTGTTTGCCGTTCTCTGTGCTGTACATATTATCGCCATCAATGATTTCAAGTTATCAATGTTTTAACAATCTGATGATTTAATTCCTGAATATTGAACGATCTGCTTTCATGAACACGTATGACCTAACTCTAGTATACTAATGTAACTCTTGATAGGGTTACTCTCTTGTTCTTTCACATCCTTCCATTTCTCCAATGTGTCGCTACACTCTAGGCACCTACTTTCCTAAAGTATCTTCCATTCAACTAATACTTACTTAACATCTACTATGTGCCAGGCACTGTTCCAGATGCTGGAACTACTGCAGTGAACATAGCAAAGCCCTCACCCTCATGGTACCTAGATTCTAATTAAGACACAAACAATAAGTAAAACAAATCTCCAGCCTCTCAGATTTTAAGTGATATAGAGAACAATAAAATGAATAAAGAATGGGTGCAGTTAATATTTCAAAGAAGATGAGCATGGCAGGTTTCTCTAGGTAATGCTAGATCAGAGAACTGGCTTTTCTCTCTCTACTTCATTAATGGCTACCATGTTGCCAGGTCTAATGGATGTTTTTCTATCTTCATTTTACTCTATTGCTCCCAGTAGTACTCTTTAATTCTAAAACTACTGTCTTTTTCTTAGATTCCTTGACAATACATATTTCAGGTTTTATACTTATCTAGCCAAACTCTCCCAAGCTATCTTTATGGTTTTAACTATCCAAATAACAAAAAGTTTTGGAAAGGCTTAGAGATTGGATCTGGGACTTCTTTTGCTACACTCAGTTTTCCCAGGTGTTGTCATCTAATTTTGAGATTTCTGTCTGTCTCTCTCTGTCTCCCTCTCTCTGTTGCTTGCTCTCTCTCACTCTCTCGCTTTTTTTCTTTCTCTTTATCACATACACACAATCTCTCTCTCTCAATCACAATCTGTCTCTCTTTCTCTCATTTCCTAAATGTTAATGCTAATGATTTCCAAATATCCATCCCCTCAGGTCCTGGCACCTGATTATGTTTCCTCATGATGTCTCAGATGTGTTACATCCAAAATAAGCTCTCAATTCCCTCCAAAATCAGTTTCCCATTCATTTCCATTTCTGAATATGGCATCAGCATTCATGAATTATGTCAGGCTTTAAACATAGGGACCATCTTGATTTTTCTTTTTTTCTGAATTCCCATATTTGGTCCATTACCAGGCCTTGTCTTTTTTTCTCTCTCTTTTTTTTTTTCTTACTTCTAAAAGAAGTGCATGCATCCAACTTTATGTTCATTATTACTACCTCACCCAAGCCATGATCCCAACCTTCTGGGATGAATATATTCACATTCTAACCGTTCTCAAGTCTTTCAATCCACTCTGCATGCAATGGCTCCACTTATCTTTTTTAAAAATAGACACTTAATACTTTCAAAGGCTGTTCATTGTGATCAGGATAAATTCACATTCCTTCCATGTCCTATAAAGTACTGCATTACCCAATCCTGTACATTTAGCCAAAGGTACGCTAATGGGCCGGGCTCGGTGGCTCAGCCTGTAATCCCGCGCTTTGGGAGGCCGAGGTGAGTGGATTGCCTGAACCCGCGGGTTCGAGACCCGCCTGGGCAACTTGGCGAGACCTCATCTCTACCATAAATCAAAAATCAGCCGGCGTGGTAGCGCGTGCCTGTAATTCCGGCTACTCGGAAGGGTGAGGCGGAAGGATCGCCGGAGCCCAGCAGGTCGAGGCTGCGGTGGCCGGGAGCGGCCGCTGCACTCCAGTCTGGGCGACAGAGTGAGACTCTAACTCAAAATTTAAAAAAAGGTACGCTAATGGCATCTCTTTCTTTCTTTCTCTTTCTTCCTTTCTTCCTTCCTTCCTTTATTCTGCTACCTTCATATATAGAGGACTTGTTTTGTTTCTGCATCTCAATTACCACAGCTTTCTAGGTTCAAATATAAACAGCTTGTAAAATAGATGTTGCACTAAGGTCCCTAGATATAATTATTATAAATTCATTATTTCTCTATCTTATTTCATTATGTTTGTGCTTTCCCTAGTCTGACTTAAAATGTAGTAGTGAACCTAGCTCAGAACAAGCAAATCAAGTTGGGAAAGCGCAAAGGGTGCCCAGGGTCGGGTGACGGCCAGTTCAAAGCTTGGGCCACAGCTCTGTTTGCATCCCTGTGCTCCCCACTAAACTTCAGCACCCAGTTAGATTTTCCTTAGTGCCATCTATAAGATTCAGCAGCCAGGTGTGGTGGCTCACACCTGTAATCCCAGCACTTTGGGAGACAGAGGCAAGAGGACTGCCTGAGCCCAGGGGTTTGAGAACTGCCTGGGCAACATAGTGAGACCTCATCTCCACAATAAGTAAAAAAAATCAGCCATGCGTGGTGGTGTGCGCCTATAATCCCCGGCTACTTGGATGGCTGAAGCAGAAGGATCGCCTGAACCCAGGAGGTCGAGAAAGCTGTAGCCTTGATTGTGTCACTGCATTCTAGCCTGGGCGACAGAGTGAGACTTTGACAAAAAAATAAAAATATAAATAAATAAATACATAAATACATAAATACATAATTCAGTCCATCTTGATAATGCTAGAGGCCACTACTGAGAAAAAAAAATGTGATTTATTTATTCAGTTTCCTAAAATACATTCCATGTTATAAAATACTGGCCAAAGTCAACAATGGCAAATTCTAAAGACTTCTTTATTTTACCATCATTTATTGTACACTCACTAGGTGCTGAACACTATCTTGTGTATGGGAACACAAAGGGATGAAGCACAGCTCCTGGAAACTGGGAACCTGAGTTTATTTTTGTTTTGCTTGGATATTTTTAATTTTAATTTTCTCAAGCGAATGTTCTGACTTGCTGCACTCTATGCTTAAAATATTTTCTCTGTCCTTTTGCCTTTTTGGTTCATTCCTATCCATTAAATTTTAGCCCATATGACACCTTTCAAAGATACAATTGTCACCCTATTGTAAGCAGTCCACCCTCTTTCCCTTTACTTTTCTTCACATTAATTAATTTTCTTCATATGACTTGTCACAAACTGTCATTATGTTTGTTTTTTTTGTTTATCTCTCTCATCATAAGCGCCACAAGGGTAGGCACTTTCTCCAACTTATTTTATCGTTGGCTGACAAGTAGTAAGTACTCAATATTTTTAAATCAGTAAATGAATGAATGAAGAGAGAATTATGGTTGCTGGGAATAAAGGTTCACTTTGTTGGAAATTGAGCACTGGCTGAGGAGAAAGAAAGCACATAGCAAAGAACTGGAACAGATAGTATTTATCTCCCTACAAAATTATGTGAAAGATATTCAGTTTATTATTTAGTTCATTATTATCAAGCATACATTATATGCAAATAACTTTTATTATGCTATCTCATTTACATTTCACCACTCTTTTGTTAGTTCAGAATACAGCCCAGGGTCATACAAACAATAAATGATAATCGGATTAAAGTGGGGGGAAATAGACTTTTGAGTTTGCATCTCAGTTTACTCATTTTGCAACCTTGGACAAAGTTAAACGTAATGTGCCTCGGTCCTTCATCGTATTGCAAAAAGTTTTTCTTAAACTATTGATCATCTTCTCAAAAATGAGACTTGATTTGAAGAACATCTCATATTCTAGGAACTGGAACAGGTTTTTTCAAGTGATGGGAAAATAAGCATTAATTTCTAAGTAAGAGAGCATTATCAGGTTAATCATGAGTGGTGATGATGACAAAGTTAGTACATTTTAAATTCAGTTTAAAAATACTCAAGCTAATACTCAAGAAACAGAAAAACTAATGTTTTATTCAATACTCCCAAACTTAAGCATATGCTCTACAAAATAACACAGTGTTTTGCAAAAATACATTTTCAAAAATAATTTTGACTGATATCTACAGAAAAATTTATTCAAGTACTCTCAGATCCAGTGTAGGAAAAACAGACTCATTAGGACTTAGACGAAGTACAGGCTTCAGAAATTTTTTACTAAGTATCTCCATACCTGGAGGTCAGAAAAGATTCAGGCAAAGAAAACTATGACTCAGTAGTGAGTAGGGTGCTACTGAATTAATTACAATTGTAAAAGAAGTTCTTTAAGTAAAGATATGAGCGTGAGAAAGGAATTCAATTAAGAAACAAGAAAAACTAGGTATGGCATACACACACTTATAAACAATATGGTCATTAATATATATGTAAATGTTGCATATTTGAAAAACAACTTTTTTAGACTAGAGATTAGTGACATCAAGGAATGGGTAGAGAAAATAAAAGTCTTTATATAGCATCTTATTCTTATTTTAATGATTGGATGTTCATTTTACCCATTTGAAATTTTAAATTTTGTTCTTTGTCTTTTTTAGTGACTGGAGAAGGGTTAAAATTGATATGGTAAATATTAAATAACCCATTTTCTTGATACAGCTTCTGGCTCTTCTTGATTCTGAAATTTAAGCTTTTTTCAAATACCTCTCCCTCAGTTTGAACACTGCTAGCATGGGCCTGTCTTTCCTGATGAGTGCAAACCCCAGGGCTTCATATAACTGTTACAATTACTATATCCTGCAAGATTGACTCACTATCCATAACTCCAATCACTATATGGGCTGTGGTCTTGGATTGACCAAATGGACCATTTCCACTCTCATCATAATGGGAGCCTGTCCTTGAATGAGGAAATATCCTTACCTTCAGAAAACAACAACAACAACAACAACAAACAAACTGGTCAGATTTACGCTGTTGGCTCCAAGAGTTCATCTTTTCATTCTCTCTGACCTTTTTAAAATCCTATAAATTTGAATTTAATCTCTCACTTTTAAATGTTGTATTTCAAAAGCCATACATGCTTTTGTAGTGGAAAATTTAAATTGTACAGAAGTATATAAAGTAAACAATGAAAGTACCCCACACCTCTATAATACCACAATCCCATTATTATAGGCATTACTTGTCAGCAGATGTTATGCTATCCACATATCCATCCATCCATCCTTTTAGCATTCATTTATCTATTTGCCTGCCTATCTAATGAGATCAAACAACATACACATTACCAATCCATCTACTGTATATCCACCTATACTGCATAAGATATGCCCAATTAGTATAAATTCTAAGTTTTATTCCACCACTCATTGACTCTATAAATTTGAATAAGGAACTCTTAATTATTTCATGTCTTCATGACCTCATCAGTAAAATGATACAAAGGTTTTGATATAATTAAGTGAAGAAAAAACGCATTTAGAATGATGTCTGGCAAAAAGGAAGTTTTCAACAAATTGTAACTTAAACATCCATATCTACATGCATACATACAATTTGAACTTCAAAATTAATTTCAATAGCACACACATTCATTTCTTAATGTATTTATTCTGCAAGTATTTAAAGGATACCTGTCACAAGTCAAGGATTATGCCAGACACTGTAGTTATAATAGTGAGCAAAACACAACTCAACCTGGATCATAGTTTTATGGCACCTATAGTCCAACATAGAGATATAACTGCCTAATATTCAATAGCATGTAAAATACTGGAGCCACTGTAAACAATGCAACAAGTGAACAATATTCCACCTTTTCTTAGATATGTATGAATATTCCTACATAATTAATTTCTAAATGTGAAACTTCAGGATTAATGTATGCAAAATTCCACATTTTGAAAGATAATGCCAAATTGCCCGTTTAAAATGTTACAAGTTGTTCTTTCACCAAAAGAAACACAGGGCCTATTTCCATGAACCCACATAATAACAGAATATTGTACTCTGCATTTATTCATTAGAAATGCTGAGCTTATTTTTGTTTTGCTTGGATATTTTTAATTTTTTCAAGTTGATGTGTCTGACCATATTATGTGGGCACTTTAAAAATATTATTCTGTTATATTTCTCATATAAATTATAGGAGTTTTATCATAATCAATATAATTCCCCAGTCCATCCATAAATTTTATTACTGTTTAATGGTGTCTTTCATCTTAGAAAATATTTTAGCTTTTTGTGTTGTTAAATCTGTCAATCTTTTAATTTACAGCATCTGGGTTTTGCATCACCTTGATATTATTGAAATAGTCTACATTTTAATATAGCATTTTAAAAGTTTTACCTATTCACATTAAATTATTTTCTGATAATTATTTTAGTATTTGTTGTGACCTTGGGTTTCCTCCATCAAAGGTTTTCATTTAATTCACTAGCTAACCTATCCTTTTCCTACATTGGGTACTAAATTTGGCTAAATACAAAGGAATGTTGTCACAATACCTACTCTACATCATTAAGTTATTTCTCTATGATTATGCCATCCTGTATCATCAGTATGTTATGTCATGAAATCTACTAAAGCAATTCATCTATTTAGAAATAATATCTTGATTATTCTCATACATTTACATTGAAAACTAAATTTAGAATCATCTCAACAACCACATCTCTCTTCCTGTTCGTGTGATTTATTTTTGGTGTGCTCACCCCCATTCATTTCTGCCCTTTCTTCTCTGCTTGTTCTCTAAGTGGCTGACCCTTTCACACTGCATCTTCTGTGATCATTTGCTGGCTAGATTTCAGATACATTAAGCCAATGGGAAGGACCAGCTGCAGATTCTACATAAGGGAAAGAGAAAGCTAGGGAAATTTCTCCTCTATAATCTCCCTGCTTCAGAGCCACGTAATATAGTAGCCGAGTCCTACCAACAACTATATTCCTCTCAGCTCTCACTGGATTCCATTCACCTCTATTCATGCTGATTTGTACCTTTTCCCTAAGCTCTGGGCATAGTAACTACCTACTACAATAGCTCCTTTCTAGGTTACACCTTGTCACCTATTTGTTAACACACACACTTGCAATTTTTAAAATGAATTTCTCTTCACTTTACCATCTGAGGTGAATTATACCTCTGTCATGTGGGTGTGTACTTCTGTGTGTATAAATTTACAGATATTCCTCAAATTACATTACTTCCCTAGGTTAGGTGCATATATAGATATGCTTGTATAAAAACAAACACATCTATGTACCGGGAGGAACTCAAATCATTCTATAGAAAAGATACCGGCATACGCATATTTGTTGCAGCTCTATTCACAATAGCAAAAACATGGAACCAACCATGCTGCCCATCGAAGCTGGACTGGATTAAAAAAATGTGGTACATATACAAAATGGAATATTATTATTATACAGTCATAAAGAAGGACAAACATGACTTTGCAGCAACTTGGATGGATTTAGAGTCGATCATACTCAGTGATCTATCACAGAAACAAAGAACAGAATACCATATGTTTTCACTCAAAAGCGGACCTTGAACAATTATTATAATAAGAAAGGGATTGGCAATGGTGGGTAATTGTCAGGGGAAGGGGGTGGGATTGGCAGTTGAGGGAAACTGCTAGGGGAGGAAGGGGCATATCTCATCAACAAGGGTACCTGTATAATCAACGTTTGTATACCTAACCCTGAATTGTACCCCACATCTTAATAATAAAAAAAAGAACTCAAGAAAAAAAAAAAAGAAAATAGACTTAATGCACCTAACCTATTGAACATCACAGCTTAGCCTAGCCTACCTTAAACGTGTTCACAACACTTACATTAACCTACAATTGGGCACATTCATCTAACACAAAGTCTATTTTATAATCAAGTGTTGAATGGTTTATGTAATTTATTGAACAGTGAACTGAAAGTGAAAAACAGAATGACTACATGGGTACTCAAAGTATGGTTTCTACTGAATTATTAGTACTTTCATACCATTGTAAAGTCAAAAAATCATAAATTGAAATTTCCTAAGTTCTGGATCATCTGTATCTTGACTGAAATATACTTTAAATGTACAGAGTAGTTTAGGGAGAACTAGAATTTTCATCATATGTGACACTTTCTTTTCCCATGTCTTTATTTACGTACTTACAAAGTTTAGCTTCCTCCAAAGAATCTTTATTTTTTAAATATTTGATTTTAAAGATGTGGGGTACAATTCAGGATTAGGTAGGTAAGTGGTCATCGTACAGGTAATGTTTGGACGTTCCTTGGTCCCCATTTCCCCTGGTTTGAGATCAGGTACCCTTATTGATGTTACTTGTCCCCCATTCCTCAGGTAGTGTCCCGCTACTACCATTCTCTTCCTTATAGAATTATGATTGATGTTCAAGGTCCACTTATGAGTGAGAACATGTAGTACTTAGTTTTTTGTTTCCGTGATAGATCATTGAGTATTATAGACTCCAAATCTGAGTGTAAACTAGTACAACCTCTGTGTAAAACAGTATGGTGATCCCTAAAAGATCTAAAACTCGACCTTCCATATGACCCAACAATCCTCCAGAGGAATTCAAATCATTCTATGGAAAAGATACCTGCACACCCATTCTTGTCACAGCATTATTTATAATAGCAAAAACATGGAACCAAGCATGCCGCCCATCGAAAGCAGACTGGATTAAAAAATGTGGCACATATACACGAACACAGCCATAGAGGACAAAATCCTTACTTTTTTGTGTAGTCTACTTCTAAGAACTCTATAGATTTGTGACTTCTTTTTTAAAAAAAATTAATTGTATTGTGTATAATTAAGGTATATAACATGATGCTATGGAATACACATACATAGCAAAATATTGACTATAGTGGAACATATTAACATATTCATCATCTCACATCGCTACTCATTCCCCCCACTATGTGGCAAGAGTAGATATAATCTACTCATTTATTTAAAATTCTGTATACATTATTATTATCTTCATGTTGTACATTCGATCTTTCAACTTGTTTCTCCTATATATGTGCTACATTTGTATCCTTTGACCTACATCTCCCCATTTCCTCCCCCCACTCCAACTCTGGTAATCATTTTTAGCCTTTATCACTCTCTACATATATTATTCAGCCTTTAAAATGAGGAGATGATGCCATTTGCCACAACATGGATAAATCTGAGGAACATTAAGCCAGACACAGAAATAAAAAATGTTGCATGATTTCACATATGGAATCCAAAAAAATTATGTAACTATTCTGAAATGATTTTATTATAGTTGTACATTTTCTAATTTTAAAATGCTTTTCAATATTAAGAAAATTATATTGTTTTCAAATGATGATATGTGATCTTTTCTGGTATATATCCTCATATGTTTTTTTTTCTTGTCATATAATACTGGTTGAGTTCTCCAGAAAAATATTGAATAATGACAACATTGAAGAATACTCTTGCCTTGTTTATTGTTTTAATATGAATTATTCTAGCATATCAAAATAAGAAAGTTTTCTTCTAGTCCCAGATTTGTATGAACTTTTCTTAGGACTTATTGATGAGTTTTAGAAAACTACACTAGATATTATTTTGCTTTTATTGGTAGTAATGACCAGGTTTCTTAACTTTCTTTAAGAAAAGGAAGAATAAATGATTAAATGTTACCTATTCACTGTTTTGCACTTTGTTTGGAATTTCATTATTAATACAAATATCATTTCATATAAAGTTATCAATTAAGTGAAAGCTCCACATTGAATCTCTTTAAAGGATTTGCCTTATTTCTCTTTAACACATACAGCCAATATAGATAAATATACATATTTAGCAAATAATTTCCCTAGTTAAAAATGTTTGTATTCTAATTAAGACTAAAGTGTTAATAGTTAATAATCTTTCATATTTAAAATAACTCATTTAGAAGCTCATCTTTAATTGATGCATCATTAAATAGGGGAGGCAGCTATATTTGTGATAGCACAATAGTTTGATTCAATTGCCTACATATGCAGTTATTCAGTTGGAGAAGGTAGGAAAGAAGCTGATTCATAATCACTAAACATAATTGGACATGGTAGGAAATAGGATGAATCACCCAAGTGTCCTCTGTCTTGACTATCATAGTAATGACCCTGAAAGTATACTTTCATTCATTATTTGTTTTGCAATTTTCAGCCATTGCATCTACATATTCTAATAAATTTTAAAAATAAATAAAATAAGATAGGTTACAGCATGTGTGAGCAAAGAAAATGACTTGAAATAGAAAGTTTTGCAAGGGTTCAGATAATCTTGATAGAGCTAAGCTTCTAGAGGTTTATATGAACCAAATACAAATTAGCACTAAGCTTTGAGATTCTTTTTCAATTTCTCTGAGTGAGGGAGTGTAGGGTGATGAAGATTGAAGTAGATGAAATTTTCAGTAAATAGTACATATGTTGCCAAGAAATCAGAGTCAAGTAATTCTATAACTCTGGGTCTTTGTACTAAATGAAATAGATAAAAAGAAACCTTAGTGTTGCAAAGTTTAAACCGATTATGGTAATATGCATTTGCCTCCAAATGTTAAAGCAAAATAATGGAATTACAAAATTTTATTTTGGCAGAAATTAATCCTTTGTGTTTTGTGCAGATGCACATTATGCTTTGAGCAGATTACATGTTAACTTACTTTTGTGTTTTTATATGAGCTAAATTCACTGCCTGGAATGCCTGGTTCTATTTCTCTTTATCTATTTAAGTGAATAAATATTATGAGTCAGTTAATTTCCAGATATTTGTTGTGCAGTTGTTTCTCTGAATGCCTTAAGTGCTCAGTACACAATCCTCTTATTCCCAGGTAGATTCTATCATATCCTACCATATTATCCTAGCTTATACACACACGCACACACACACACACACACACACACACACACACACACACACACTAAACATACATGCATGCACTCTCACATACACACACAATGGAGGTATTAAACAACGATTTTAGTAAAACTGAGATTCTTTTTTAAATGTTTTAAGAAAATAGTTAGTGACATCTGATTATTGAATCAATATTTTTCTTAAATGTAATCTATCCATAATGCATAGGCACCTACAGTGTGCCAGGCCCTGAGCTGCTTGATACAACCATGACATGATCCTGCTTACAGTGCACATGACATAAGTTAATTCTAATATGCCAAGTCATATAATAAAAATGTTTCTAAAAGTATATATATTTAAATGCTTTACTGCTAAAGAAAAGTAATTTAAATATATTCATTTAATAAAATGCCAATGATGCTCACTTATAAGGAGAATATTGAAACGAGAAGACAAAGTCATTCGCATTATTTTCATTTTTTTATCTGAATGAGCAACTCAACAGTCATCACACCTATTTTACGAATCAAATCAAACTTTACAAAAGAGTGTTTGTCTATCAAGATTCTTTATTGCTGTTACCTTTTCTTTCCTTTGTTACCTTTTCCAATTCCATTTTTCAGGATTGGAGGTGCAACAGTATGAACTCATAAGAAAATACATTTTCAGCATATAATACCAAGCCTGGCTTAAACTGCACTCATTTAATACTTGTGAAAACATGAAAAAATTTGTCACATACAAAATGCATCTCTTTGCTTTTCTGTCAGATATTTTCCACTGCTTACATTTTCGTTTACTGTTATTTGTTACTTAGCCCACATCAAATAGAGCAAATTTTATTTATGAGAAAATGTTTGATTCACATTGTTTGCCCCCATAGGGACTTTCTATGTCTTTCTAAAAAATACTAAAATAGGTTTAAATCACTCTTTTGAAACTTGAGTATTGGAGACAGAGAAAATTACTCTGATAATTGTCAACTCTAGTCTATGAAGGTGATGTGAAAATGTTTAAAAACTGGCCATACATTTCTAAGCCGGGCTTGGTGGCTCAGCCTGTAATCCCGCACCTTGGGAGGCTGAGGTGAGTGGATTGCCTGAGTCTGCGGGTTCGAGACCCGCCTGGGCAACTTGGTGAGACCTCATCTCTACAATAAACCAAAAACTAGCCAGGTGTGGTGGCGCGCGCCTGTAGTTCCAGCTACTTGGAAGGCTGAGGCGGAAGGATCGCCGAAGCCCAGCAGGCCGAGGCTGCAGTGGCCAAGAGTGGCCACTGCACTCCAGTCTGGGCGACAGAGTGAGACTCCAACTCAAAAAACAAAAAACCAAAAAAGAAAAATGGAACTTAACAAAAATGCAACCATCTTAGTGAGGAGTTTCAATTCTGTGTGTTCATCCATGAAATACTTTTTCCTCTAGTAACTTCCGTGAATTCTGCGTGTTGAAACCCTCTTTCCTAAGGGTAGTGAGATCTGTTGGTGATATCGCAGTTCAGTTTCACATCCAAGAGGCTCATTCTGGTTTCTAAGGCTGTTCATGTAAAATGTTCACCCCCAACATTTGATCCAAAGCCTGCTTCTGCTCTCCCCACCACATGCAAAGTCCAAGGGTGAGTCCAACAGCTTGGAATGGGAAGAGACAGTCCCCTCTTCTCCCTGTTTGGAGCCTGGGCTCAGGAGGGGGCTGTCCCTGACTTGTAAATACTGACCAGGCTTCTTGTCTATGAACCTGATGTGGACAGATGGTGGCTTTGACACCTTGTCATGGGTGATAAAGAATCACCCCTAAGCAGCACCCTTAGTGTCATGGGTGAGAAAGAATCACCCCTCTGCAGCCTCATCCTCCTCCTGGACCCTCAGCTGAGGGCCGCCTCTGGTTGTGTGTACTTTGCACCCAGCTGCAGTGTGGTCTGAGAAAGGCTTTTGTCCTGAAATCTCTATCTCCTTCCAAAGGATGCGATTCTTTCTGGAGCATGTGGCAACCAGCAGCTTATAGTGGGGACACAATCTGGGCCGCACCCCTTGGCAGCCCCCACCCTGCTGTTTTGTCCTGGACTGATTGCACAAGAGAAGGCCCTGGGCAGATGTACCACAGAAGGACACACCACCTCCCCTTCCTTGACAAGTGGCTCTCTTGGGACCTGTCTTCCTTGCCTTTTGGAGTGAAGCACCCCTTGCCAGCCCCTGTGTGGAAGGAGAGGAAATGGTTTCTCTCCAGTCTCCCGAAGATGACTTTTCTCTCTTCGAGAACTCTTACCCTGACCAGGGGTGAGGGGTCTGTGTGTGGGCGGAGTCCAGCCTATTGCAGTGGCATCTCAGGCAGCCCTGTGGAGGAATGAGTGGTCCAAGAGCTAGCTGCCTCTGAAGTATTTGTCTGCTTCATGCTTTGTGTTCTTATCCAGTAGGCCATAGGCGATAGGCCCTAGCACTTGGCTGCTGAACAACTCTCACAGCCCTGCTTTGATGGCCCTTGGCCCGCCTCACTCTTTCCTCATCAGAAGCAAATACCTGGAAGAGCTTGCTGTGTCTCCTGTCTCCACTTCCTTTCTTCCCCCACATTCCTCTGCCTGCTCCCATCTGGTTTTCTTCTTTGCATTTCACCAAAACGGCTGTTGCCAAGGTCCTCAGGGACTCCCCTGCCATTAAATCCAGCAGACAGTTTTCCATCCTCATTCTATTAGGTTCCACTTGTCCTGCATGAAACGGCCTCTCCCCTGGCTCCGTTTTCCCCTGCTTCCCCTGTAATTTTCTCACTCTGCTTTGTCAGCTCTTTTGCCGTTTACCAGCTTTTAAATGTTGCTGCTCCCCTGGGTACCCTTTTTTCTCACTCCTTGTTCTCTTCCTGGGCAGTGTCCGCCATCTCCACGGCTGTGCTTCATATCTGTACGCTAATAACTCCTACATGAATGCATGTGGCCCAGGTCTAGGAGCGCCATGTTCATGTGTCCACCTGTCCACCTGTATCTGCGCTGAGGTGCTTCATGGGCCCTTTGCCCACCTCGTGCCCGTTCCTGAACTCAGCGCTGTCCTCCCTGACCTGGTTCTTTTTCCTTCTCTGCCTTGGTGATGGCACTGCCTTCACCCAGTGAAAAGACCTACTACTGGAAGTCAAGTCCAACCTCCCTTCTCCTCCGCATCCGTTCTACTTGTTATATTAAATCACTTTCAACCGCCCCCCCCCACCCCCCCGCTGTTTCTCTCCATCCCCGCTGCAAGAAAGAGATCAGGCTATTATCAACTCTTCCCTGGACTAATGCAAATACCTTTCTAATCTATCTCCCCTTTTATCTATCTACCTTTTTCCCCCTCCAATCCATTTTCTATACTATAACTGATTAAAATTCCAATTACACCGTTCAGTTGGTTCCCACTTCTAGAGCCAAAGTCAAACTCCTCCATGTGGCCTGAGAGGACTCTCATGACCCCCTGCCCTCCTCCTCAACTTGGTCCCACTACTCCCCTCCCTGATCCTTCCCAAACCATTGGGTCACCCCCTCTCACCTAGGGGCTGCGCATATGGGGATTCCTGGTTGCTGGTGCCTCCCGACTTCTCCTGCCTATTTTTTTGAAACTCACCCTTGAGATTTTCGTTCAAACATCACTTCCTCATGGAAGCCTTTCCTACCTCTCAGACTTTTCTGAACCTTTGGAGCCCTCTGGGCTTCTGCTTCATGGCTCTAAACACACTTAAACAGTTTTAAGTCCAACCATACAATGACTTGTTCAGTGTCTGCCCCTGCCTCTAGAATACAGGCTCCAAGGGCTCAGAGACCAGGTCCGTCTCGCCCCCTGCTGTAGTTCCAGCTCCTAGCACAAGGGCCTTGCTCAAGGCCACCATTAAAATCTCTCGTTGAGTGAACTGGCCGTAACAAAGAAATTTGTTTCTGAAACGTGGTGAAATAAAGGCACTGCAAACTCTTCTAGTGCTCGTGCCTGGCATGCAAGCGTCTTTCTTGTCCATATGTTTAGACTTTCTCCTTTTCATTTGAGGATGGACAGCCACCTCCCACTCCCTGACACTGCCACCCAGAGTGCCATCACCACATTCTGCTTGCTCCTTCCCTGGGGGCCTTCTTTTCCCTCACGTCTTTCTCTTCACATGTCCTCTCATGGACCTTTGAGCCTCCTTCCCTAATCATAAGCTTGGAGGTAATGCCTGTAAGTCCTAGATGCCTGCTCCATTCTAGACCATCAGGTTGGAGAGAGAAAGGTGATTTCAAAGGAAGCCACATGCAGTGGACTAGTGTTAGCACTGGTTGGAGATGCTAAGAAAGGCAGAAATGGCACACCTCTCGTCCAAGAAAAGAGCACATCTGTAGGCTTGTCTCCAATGCCACACTCACCATCTCATCTCCTCTGTCTCCTGCTTCCTCCCAGTTCCCAGCGGCCCTCCATCGACAACCATCTTGGCCTCCTTGAACAAAGTGAAGGGTGGTGATGATGTCAGTGTGCTCTGCACTGTCCTAGGGGAGCCTGATGTGGAGGTGGAATTCAGGTGGATCTTCCCAGGGCAGAAGGTGAGCACCACATCTGAGTCTCAACACCTGAGCCTCAGTCAGCTTTTTTAGTTCACAGTCTCGCACCCCCCTGGGATGTAGGCCATAATTTAGAAAGTGCAAGGAACATGTGGGATTATGGGGCCAGGGATTAATTGTCTTCTTCTGTTTCATTATAAGAACAAATGGATTTATTTTTAAAGGACAGGGAAAAAAGATGATTGGGTTCCACTAGGTAATTTTCTCAATGTACCCTCTTTTTTTTTTGAGTTGGAGTCTCACTCTGTTGCCCAGGCTGGAGTGCGGTGGCACGCTCACGGCCACCACAGCCTCCACCTACTGGGCTTAGTTGATCCTTCCACCTCAGCCTTCCAAGTAGCTGGAACTACAGACAAGGGCTACCATGCCCGGCTGATGTTTTGATATATTGTAGAGATGCGGTCTCGCCAAGTTACCTGAGCTGGTTTCAATCCTGCAGGCTCAGGCCATCCACTCACCTCGGCCTCCCAAGGTGCTGGAATTACAGGCTGAGCCACTGAGCCCAGCCTGCAGTTTACCTTGAAAACCACTCATTCAGAAGGGACAGTGGCACCAAAGGGAAAGGAGACAGCTCCGTCTTCCCCACTCCGGCTCCTTATTCCCCAACCCCAATCTTCAGTGCCATCTTCTGGGTTGATTGGAGGCTAATGTAACCTCCTTCTGGGATCCTTCAGAGTATTCTCTATCCAGGCTGTGCCCTGTGACAAGGAGCTCTGAGCAGACATTCACCAAGTGGACACAGAAACACAGACCCTGTCAAAAAAGGCGCTATGAGGCCAGGGTGATTTTAAAATAGACATCCCATAAAAGCAACTGCAGCATATTTAGCCCTGGGTATGTTCTGCTCACTAAAATAAACAGTTCTGCCATCAAAATGGAATAATCCCTTTGTTGCCAAAAGTAATTTGGCGTCCCAAGACCTAATTAATAGCCAATATACTTCTGGCCTAAGGGCTGTGATTGGTGGAAAATAACCCCGAGGAACAGTTTTTTTCCAGCATCCTCCTACTAGGTATTTGTCTTTAAAGTGTTGCCACACTTAGAGGATATTAATGATTTCAACAGAGTTTTTTTTTTTTTTACATTGCTAATTGGTATTTTATGAGCAGAAAAAGTATTGACTTAGTAGTAAGTTATTTTTGTTAAACAGATTCAGAAAATACTGGGTTCTTATCACCAGAGCTGGCTCAATAAAACATTTCAAAAGTGGCCATCTCACTTTCTAGAAATAGGGGGTCATGTCATCCGGCACATTGTCTTACCCATCCTTGGTACAACTTTCCTCCCACTGGAATCCTATGGCACATTGGCCTAATCACACTGTCTCAAATCTGAACAACCAGGAGCTCTTAGTGATTTACACTGTGGGTGCTTCTTCGAGTTTGTGACTTTCAGTTCTGTAAATAAGAACCCCTTAGCTAGGAGAGAAAGTGGGCACTCTGGAGAGGGAAGCAGTGGAAAAATTTGGCCATATTTTTAGGCTTAGCACAAGTTCTACTTTCTTAAGAGTTCAAAAAGAATAAATTTTATATTAAGTAGAAACTTAACTGAAGAGAACGGCAGAAAGAGAGCACCAAAGTATAATGAAATTCAAGACTCTGCTTGGAAAAAATGCAAGCTAAAAGGATTACAGTGTAGCCTGTGAGCTCCGCATACCAAGTAGTCTTTTATAAACTTGTGTTTTGCACTTTGAAAGAAACACTCAACGGTGTTGGGTGAACAGGAGCTGTTTATAGCAGTGTGACCCTGTGTTTCAGTCTGTGTGGGTGTCATTAAACAGGATGAAAGGCCCGTGACAATTCAAGACACTTGGAGGCTGATCCACAGAGGACTGGGACACACCACAAGGATTTCCCAGAGTGTCATCACAGTGGAAGACTTTGAGACCATCGATGCAGGATATTATATTTGCACGGCCCAGAATCTTCAAGGACAGACTACAGTAGCTACCACTGTGGAGTTTTCCTGACTTGGAAGGGGAAGAATAATGAACTTATGGAAGGCCCACTCGTGTATACAATCAGCTTTGGGGTTTTTTAGTGCTTTGCCAGAGGCTAATGTTAAGTGCCAAACCTCAACCGCAGCCTTGTGAGTCAGACCCAGACAACCAAACTCAAAGGCAGCCATCCAGCCTGTTCATAGAAGTGCTAACTTTTCTAACAGAAAGCATGTATTTTGATTGCTTACCCACATACATGTATTTCTAGTTTTCATACTAAAAAAGTATATGTGTAAACGACTTTATATAATCACTTCTATTAAATGAGCAAGTTTTTATAAAAAAAAAAATAGGCTAAGTGCACGTTATTTAAGTTGGCTTAAAGTACATCCAGAAGGACTTGGTGGCTATAATACCTATCAATACCTAGTATTTGCCTTTCTACAACACAATATATAATAACTTTAGTACTAATATATAGTTCAACTATTTTTTTTTTTGAGTTGGAGTCTCACTGTGTCACCCAGACTGGAGTGCAGTGGCCACTCCCAGCCACCACAGCCTCGACCTGCTGGGCTCCGGTGATCCTTCCGCCTCAGCCTTCCAAGTAGCTGGAACTACAGGCACATGCTACCACACATGGCTAGTTTTTTGATTTATTGTAGAGATGAGGTCTTACCAAGTTGCCCAGGCAGGTCTTGAACCCGCAGGCTCAGGCAATCCACTCACCTCAGCTTCCCAAGGTGCAGGATTACAGGCTGAGCCACCGAGCCCGGCCCTAGTTCAACTACTTATCTGCAGGCAGCAACTCGAGTTTCAAATGCTTAGGCATGTCACTTTTTCTTAGTTGCAACTCAGAGCTGATGTGAGTTAATTTATGAAATTATTTAAATAATCGTGTATACTTGGCTGTTTTTTTTTTTTTTTTTTAGTTGGAGTCTCCCTCCATTGCCCAGGCTGGAGTGCAGTGGCATGCTTACTCACGGCCACCCCAGCATCGACCTGCTAGGCTCTGGCGATCCTTCCAAGTAGCCAGAGCTACAGGTGTGCACTACCATGCCCAGCTAATTTTTTTTTTTTTTTACTTTATTGTGGAGGCGAGTCTCATTAAGTTGCCTGGGCTGGTCTCGAACCCACGTGCTTAGGCAATCCACTCGCCTCAGCCTCCCAAAGTGCTGGGATTACAGGCTGAGCCACCGAGCCCGGCCTCACTTGGCTTTTTAAACTGTTGTATCCAAAGTACGAATTCTAGATCAGTCTATTCAATATGAACTAGGCCATGTTTTAATAAGTTTAGCTTTCAATATAAAATAGATGCACAGATTAAGGAAGATTCAACTTTGTTTTGACATTTTTATCATTTTCAAAAATTTTTACACCATAGCTATTCCAATTCTCTTATGTTATACAGCAGACCTGAATAAAAACAAGCCAAACTTTCTAAATGCACATAGCACTGAATTTAGAAAGGCTTAGCTCTAACTCTAGCTCTGTGAGCCAAATTTCAGCCCATGACCGATTCTGTGGTTGTACTGGAAATTCCTGGGAAATAGCTTAGAAGAACGCATGACCTTAACGACTGCTGGGAGAAGGGCTGTTAAACTTGGTAACACTTTGAAGAGTGAAGTATGTGAGAGGTTGCAGTTCTTATATTGAATATTCCAGCATCATTTATTTGATCAAAGTAAAATACACTTTCCATCACTACAAACTGAGCACAACTACAATTGTTTACACATCCACGTTTTTATGACGTGCCAACATTTTGCATCCTATGTGAGACATTTGGTTTGAAGAAAATCTTGAGTTCTCTATTTTGTTTCCTATCTTCTCTCCTGCCCTCTCCCATCCTCTGAAGACATTTTATATTAACTGCTGTAAGATTTACTTCCCAGTCACACAGTATGGAGGACAGCAGGGAACAGCACAAGATTCACCATGCATAGGAAATGAATGGCAAACCCAGCTTTGGCTAATGTCATTGAGAACAACTTGGAAGCATGAGCAGAGAGAGTTCAAGAAGTGGCAGTGAACCTGTTTCCATTTATCAGAAGCAAACATGGAAGGTTACATCTATGATTAACTATTGGAAATTAAAGACTTCAGACACAGTCACTAATTAAAAAAACATGCATCATGAGTATCAATTTGCTATGTAGTGTACATGTACATGACTCAAATAGCCACCTCTAGTATCCTGAATTTTACTACAGGGGTTATTTATACAGCCACTGAATGCAGACTAGTAAATACTGACATCACAATGTGACATGCAGGGAGAGGAAGAAGAGCCACCTTTTCCAAAGTCTTAGAATTAGGGGAGGTAACAAGTGAAGTGTTGGAAAGAAACCGAAATACAACTTTGAGACGAGTGGTACAAGCCACATTTCCCACTCGTCAGCTGGCCATTCTGTCTTCCCAAAGACAGAAGGGTCCCTCGAAGGGTACCTGAAAAATCAACATGATCTTCCGAGACTGTTCTCGTCTATTAAATACTGCATCACTGGTTTAATCACGGTGCTTCTAAACACTGAACCCTATCTATCTTTCTTTCTTCCACTAGCTAATGACTTCCTCTTTCTCATTCTTTATTCTAAGCTTTTCCAAAATTTGGAGTATTAGATCCGGGCCTTAGTCTATTTGGAAAGTGGTTTCAGCACCTTGAAGATGAGCTGGCTCTGGAAAGGCATATTCCTTTATCCTTGTCCCAGAGAAAAGCAGGTAGGAGGTAGAAGGTTTGCTTTTGTGGCTCTGGGTGGTGGCGAAAGGAATAGGGGATAAGGATAACGGGAGGGAAGATGACAGTTTAAATCTGTAAGGATAGCTTAGATCAAGGTAAAAATAAGGCAGAACAATCCATTGGTACTGCCCTTTTTCTTTATACAGGTTTCTTTTTTGTAGAAAAATTAGGGTTCTACATTTACTTATAGCCTGAGAAAACCTAGAATAGTGTTAAGCTCACATGGGAAGTAAAAAAAATCTGCAGAAAAATCTAGCTAGTTTCAAATGACATGGCTACACATTGAAAAACTGCCAACAGGTTACCCGAAAAGATACAGAGAATGTATATGCATCGATGAGTCAAAGCTTTTCCTGGGATACCCTCTTCCCGCCATGTCACAGGGCTGAGCGAAGTTGGTGGTCGATAATCATAACTCAAGCAACTATTGCTTTTTCTTCTATGGCTTTTGCTGAAATGTGTACATGGATTATTTGATTAGTACATATTTAGATATATTCAGCTTTTGATTTTTAATACACAGCAAAGAAGGTTGCACCAGACACATGACACTCTGTCACATCCATTTCATTCACACTTCCCCCCAACAGTCAGACCAAAATAAAACTCACAAGAAGGTGTCTGTGGTGAAGAACATTATAAAGGTTATAAATCTTTATCTTAATAGGCCCCTGAGAGTTTTGCCCCTTATGCTTAGGTGAAAAAAGGCAACGAACAAGATTCTCTCGTTCTTTTAAGTGCTTTGTGCAACAACGTCTGTGTCAATTCCGAAACCTGTTTTGGAGGAGTCTTTTGAACGGAGGTAAAAGTCTTCCTTCCAGAGTTCCAGTCTCAGAAGTAGCCAATTCTCATGGTAGTAACTCTCCAGTTATCCTACGGTGATTACATACACGCTAACATAGCTCTTGCTCCCACGGTCACGGTTAGGGTCAGTCCTGCAGACCTGTATCGAAATGCTTTCAGACAAGTCTCTCAGCTTTCAGGAAGCGTCATCTAGGTGAAACGCTGGGGCTGGGAAAGGAGCCAGAATTCCTTGGTGACTGGAAAGGGATGGCCGAGGAGGTGGGGGATCTCTTGGGGCTGCACAGGTCCCCATTGTTCAGCTTCCACAGAAGCTCTTCATTCTCCATGGAGAGTCGCTTGTTGACTTTTGACTCCTTCTCCAATGACTCCTGCAAAACAGCCTGCTCAGTAGAAAGTTGCCTTAAAAACAAACAAACAAAGAGTCAGAAGCCATATTAGGATCTGTATTAAAAAATACAGGATCTATATTAAAAAGTCAGGATCTATATTAAAAAATAATTTGAAAAAAACTTTCTTACCATTTTACATTTGAAAGCCCCAAATTATCCCTTTGGGATAAAACAATCATATACAAGGTCACAGGCATTTGGCTAAGAAACCCAAACACTAGAAGTAAGAGTTTGAGCCAAAAAAAAAAAAAAGGCAATTTTTCATAGTAGGCTGTGACATTTCTGCAAGTATTCTGCATGTTTTATGACTATCTTATGCTCAGGGCTGTTTTCTATTTGGTTTTGGGTAGATGTCTCTCTTTCCCACAGTTGGCCACAGACTCTGGGAGAAGGTTTGCCCGCTTAGGTCTCAGTGCTTGGTCCAGGACACTTTGGTAAAAGCCTGAACTGCTACAATCATATTTTCCAGAAAGAATTAGCACCCTTGAACCATCTGCTTCAATTGTATTTCCACAGGTGCATGGGTGGAATGTGGCCAGAAAGTGACACTAGATGTTTAAGGAAGGGAGGGGCTTGGGAAAAACAGGACCACTTTATTTTTACCTTGAAATGGCCATGTGCTTGTCCATCCGAGCTTTTAATTCCTCATTCTCCTGCTGGAATCGCTTCAACTTGTCAACCAACGCTGTGTTGTTGTCCACCTTGGTGTAAACAAGAATTCCAACATTTATACAGTAATAAAATAAATAAACCACCTCATTTCTAAAGGCACATCATGACACAAGCACATTTTGGGGAGTTTTGATCAAGGAAAATATAACCATATGTCGCAATATTTACGTGCTAACACACTGCAAGAAGAATCTAACGCAGCAAAATAGAGCATATCTAGATTTTTGTTTTTAATGTATGCCAGGCTGTTTAAAAATGGACACACTCAGAGGGTAACCGTTTTGTCCAGGTCGTGTTGTTTTAGAATCCCCACTGAGAAGCAGTGCCCTGCCCTGGGAACCCCTGGGTGCTGTGCCTCTTTCCATTTCAAGGTGAAACAAACACCGTGACAGGACAGCTTGCTGTTATCAAAGCGATTACAGCTTCTTATGGCAGACTCCCACATTTGATGAAAACTCATAGGCCAACAGTTTGTAGCTCTTGGCAATGTGTAACATGACCTTAAACAGAGCGACACGAGTGACCACACAAAGCAGCAATTCAGCAAAGCTCTGTAGAGCATCAAATGAAGGAAGTAACACTACAGAAATCCTCCCTCCTCAGCTCAACAGAAAATATGTTTGTTCTCCTGCAGACTTGCCTAGGCTACATTTTCAAGGAAAACAAATTGATTAGTTGAGAGATTAAAGGATAAGATCCCTGAAGACACTGAATCACTTAACATGATGAAGAGCTGATTACATGCAGCTCACTTTCTAAAGGTAGGGTTTTATTACTTGCTTAAGAGGCAACATTACAGCTCTGTCAGAATTAATTCGCAGTTCTTATCCTTGTGGCATATGACTAATTTACTATGATTACGGTGCTTAGTTTGGAGCCCTGCTGTTCTTAAGACATCCTGGTATCCAGAACATGCCCAGGACAAGCCATTCTAGTAAAAGAGCTTTCCAGAAAACAAGTCTGGAATATAAGTAAAAGGGAACCTTGAAATGTTCTGTATGTATAAAGAAATTCAAGATAACATGAGGTGGAAAAACCTGGAATTAGAGACTGGGCAGTGATTAGCTTTTAAATATTATCTCATCCAGTCCTTCATTTTATAGAAGAGGAAACCAGATCTGATAATATCACAGAGTTCATTACTGGCAGAGCTAGCTTTCATACCAAAGCTTCTTACTTAGAAAACCTCCTTGTGTTTCTAAGTGTCTCTAAGTCGTTTAATTTCTTCAAAGGCCTGCACTTTACAAGTAAGTAGGGCTCCCACATATAACAGTGCAAAGCTGATGGATATTATCAGGATACCTCTTGGGCTTGGCAAGACACAGAAATACTATAGATCAGTAAAAATTAAGATGTGTTGGTACTTTTACAGCAGAGTTTGTTTTACTTTGTGTGATTTTCTGAAAAGTTTTGATGGATGGCTGAGGGAGCCACTAATTATTAACAGGATCATCTGAGTCATCCCTGACTGCCAGATGGAGTTACCGGACTCAGTAGAGCAGGCTGACCTCTGGTGGGAACTGGTATGTATGAGGGGGGACCCCAAAATAACAGAGCTTATTTATTTTAAAAATTGTGTATTTATTCTTACATGTTTAAAACTTCAGTCACCTTCGAAGTACTCTCTGTTTGATGTAATACACCTATTGAGATGCTTTTTCTACTGGCTCAAGACAGCTTTTGAACTCCTCAGTTTTGATGCCTTTTAGTGCTTCTGCCTTTTTTGGTTTTTGTTTTACCTCTTCCACATCAGCAAAACGTTTCCCTTTGAGGACTTCTTTCATTCAGAGAAACAAACAAACAAACAAAAAGTCCCTCGGGGTGAGAGAGGGTGAAGAGGGAGGGTTGGGCATGGGGGTCATGCTGTTTTTGGTCCAAAACTTCTGAACATTCAGTGTGGTGTGGGCAGGTGCACTCGTAAATCATCCATCATGAAATTGGCAAACATGTTAAAAGAATCTCAAAAAAAAAAAAAAAATTCACTGAAGGCAAACACAGTTTCTCACAACCATGCTAGCTGGCACACTGATGTCAATGGGTTCTCAGAAACGTATTTAGCAGGGGAAGCCTGTACTACAAGGGGCCCACCCTCCAAAAATGTGTTTTTTGGGTGGTCCCTCCTTGTATACTAGATTGAGCCCATTAATAACCATGAGTTCCTTTCCCTTCCTTTAAAATAACAAAACATCCTGATAATTTAAAGTGCCCATATGTCCACATGAGGGCTTAGCCATTACCTCTCTCAACAGAGGTAATAGCCTCTAGAAGAAAACCAAACCAAACCAAGCCAAACCAAAACAAATGCACAAAAATCCCAAACAGAGTGACTTCCATGCTCCCTACTGTCCAGGACTGGTTTGGGTTTGAATGAAGCACTTGTTCAAGCATGAGTCACTTATCACTGGGGAAAGCAGCAGCAGCGAGCAGCACTAGGCAGCTGGCATGGTCAAGAGCGAAGGACACCGATGGCTCAGATCATTTAGGCTGTCTTGCTAAGCTCTGCCAACTCTGTTAGAATCCTGGCTGGCAGCAGCTGTGTTTCAGGGCTGGGCCAAGACTGACACCGACACTGGATATGCCACACAAACACACTGTTCTGGGTAGACTTGTCACACACAAACATCATTCTCTATCCTAGGGGCTGCAAACTAAATTTTATTCATACTTTTTACAATGCTTGCTATTTGTCCAACTGGGTTAATCTTATGAAAGCATAATTCTTTTATCACATGCTAATTCACAAGAAGGTGAAGAATTTAGATAAACTGTATTACTCCAGTGGAATTAACTTACATATTCAACTGTTTTGGAAACAGGAAACATGCCCAGAGTTGGTGGTATATTAAAGTACCGATATTACATCACTGATATTTAAATTTTTTTCTTATGCAGGTGAAAATTTATTCCATTGAAATGTGAGCCTGATTTTCTTGTTATAGTGTTTCCAAGAGCTGAATGCTGCCTTACATGTTCCTTGGGGGAAAAAAACAAGTTCTAGAAGGCAACAGCAAATAGCTTTCAGCAAACTTGGAAAAGAAAATGTAACTTTTATCTTTTGTATGATTTCCAAATAGTGTTTAATAGCAGTTAACCTAACTCCATATTTCTAAATTCAGAGTCCAATTCCTATTTCACAGATTTGGTAAGACACTCATTCTGCTATTCTGATGGAAACATACCAGTTTCTCCATTTTCATTAACTTGATGTCTTGCTGATGCAATTTCTCATTCTTGATCTCTAACACAGCTTTCAGGCTTTCTAATTCTTGCTCCAAGTACATGATCTGAGGATTTTTCTGGAAAGGACACAGCAGGCTATCACTCTGACTTACTTCACACAATCTCATAGTCCAAATTCTTAATATAAAGAATCTTTGATTAGATTTAGACATTAGACAAACAAGTAGCAAACAACTTCCATCTTCTTTCAGTAGTTTCAAAGAAAAGTGGAAAAGAAGAGTTAAAATCATTTCTCGAAGACTTTGGTCATAATATTAAAAACAAACATTCCACTCACTTATCAGTAACCTAATATAGAAAAATAACGGTTTCATGAAATATGCTACTGAAAACAAGTGAAAAAGCATTGCTTACAATACAAAACAGAACTCTGGCTGCAGACCAGACAACCACAAGAGTCTTTTATTGGTGTTTGCAGGGAGAAAGGGAACAAGAGTTATCTCTAACCAAAGTAGCTGATCAGGACTCAAAAGGCAATACCTTTACAGAGCTCTCTGGAAAACAATAGAAATAAGAATAATGTCCCAAGTCTTCCAATTTTTTCTTTCTTTCTTTGATTGTTTTCTTATGATGGGACTATGCTGGCTGGGCCATACTTTTGGGCATCCATAACATCATTTTTTATTATGACACTCTGACACCTATATGGCACAGAGCATGTACCTTACTAAAATTCTCTCCAAAGTAAACACTACACGAGGGGCAGCGTCCTCTGGGAACACACCATCAGTGTGGATCTTCCATCCCTCCCTTCACATGCCTCACTTCTTGCTTGATTAACGGAAGTTCAACTGAACCATCTAAAATTTATGATACAAATTAACATACGATCTACTGATCAGTCATTTAATGAAAAAATTTATTGGATAAGATTCAGTGTAGATCATCAGGACTATCCCCTGGGGCAGTGGCCAGTCCTTAGGGAGAATCAGGGAAGAGGCCTTTGGAGATTATTTAATCCAAACCCCTTACTTAGCAGAAGGAAGAAATGTGTTCCATGGCTCTAACAACCTGTGCAGGAAAGATCAGGAAAGCACTTGTCCTACCCTCCAAGGTTCAAGAGCCAGCAAGAGTCAGGGCAGGGGCTGACACTTAGATCTCCACCTCCAGGCTCTTTTGACAGTTACCAGAGGACGGAACAGGTATGTGTGGGTGGGGAGATGAAGAGAGATTGGTTGATGGGTACATAGATAAAAGAATAAGTTCTAGTATTTGATAGCACAAGTAGGGTGACTATAGTTAACAACAATATATTGTATATTTCAAAAAATAGCTACAAGATTAGATATGAAATATTCCTAACACCAAAAAATGATAAATGTTCAGAGTGATGCATATCCAAAATACCCTGACTTGATCAATAGGCATTCTATGCACGTATGAAAATATCACATGTACCCCATAAATATATACAAATATTATGCATCAATTTTAAAAGTTCAAAAATGCTGTATGAACATTGTTATGCTTGAACATACGATTTTTTTTTATCCTGAAAATAGCAAATCCTACCTCATTTTTGTTAGAGGAAAACAGCATAATTTACTCTATCAATTTTTAAATTAGAGTATTTATAAGCCTTGTAACCTCTGCGATTTTTCCTATTTCTCTGCCAGCCTGTCCTTTTCTCCCTGACTCAACTCATATGCATGCTCTTTTTCCACAACCTCGACAAGCTTAGATGGGGAAGTCATTAGACATTACTGCGTTCCTCAATCTGTTTCCTCCTTAGCTTTTCAAAAAAAGATGAGGCAGAAGGAACCCATTTGTGTACCAGGAAGCCGTTTAAGACCTGTTCTCAAAACTATTAGTAAGGTTTATACCCAGCAATGATTTTGAAATCATTGACTTTTCCTAACAATCTTCCAGAATAAATAGCTTTCAGATTTTCATTGATATGATTTTATCTAATTTTACTAAATGGCTTGAGGTTCTCCCAATGAGATGATCACCAAAAGGTCTCATTGAGAGATCCACATATGTACTTGGAGAACTGGCCACAAATTTCAAGTGGTGAAAAAGCTTTGCTTCTGCGGTCCCAGAGCACAAAAATATGGAATGAAAATGGTGGTACTAAAGGCAGAAGCAGAAAAAAAAACCACAAAAAAACCCTTTTCTCAAAAAAGAGGAGGGGGCAGGGAAGTAAGAATATGCGTTGCGAGAAAAAGTTGAGCTTTTAAGAGATACTTGTACTTTTCAAAAGAGATATTTATCCATGCAACAAAATATTATTCATCCATAAAAAGGAATGAAGTACTGATGCATGTTACAAAACGGATGAACCCTGAAAACACTGCTAAGTGAAAGATGCCTGTCATAAAAGATCATATATGATCCCATTTGTATGAATTCTCCAGATTAAGCAAATCCACAGAGATAGAAAGTAGATCGGTGGCTGCTTAGTGTTGGGGGGTTTGGGGGTGGATGAGGAATGATTGCTAACGAGTACAGGGTTTCTTTTGAGGATAATAAAGATGTTCTAGAATCAGATACTGGTGACCAATGCACAACTTCATGACGATATTGAAAACCATTTTGTGGTCTATAAATTATATCTTAGTACAGTGACTATTATTATTTTTAAAGTCTTCACATAAGTTCCTGATCCTAATCAATAGTTTTCTTGTTTTCCTGTAGGTATTAGCTTAGGTTACTGGAAATACATTGGACTTTATCTGTATGCCAGTTTTTAGGATGTCAAAAAAAAAAAAAAGACACCAGCAAACAAAAAAGCTGTTTCATACAGTTTAAAAGCACATTGCAAGACATGAAAAGGATTCAAATCTGTATTATTTATTTGACTGCTGAACACTTAACTGATCCTCAAAGGCAACCTATCAAAGAAAAATTCAGCTGTGATAAAGCAGCACACACAACTTACCAAATTTGCTTTCTCTCTTGCTATTCTTTTTTGCTCTTCTAGTTTCAGTTTTTCATTTAAAGCATCATTTTCATTCTTCAGATCATTGATTTGTTTCTAAAACACAAAAAATGAAATGTGGAGCATACGTTACCACGGAGACATCAGAAATACAGCAAATGTACACAGAAACATATCAAATCACATGATCATCAAGAATGATGATTATTTTTGTGAAGGGAGGGGTTTTGAGATTCACCCACCTCTAGTGATTCCTGCTTCTCAGAAAGTAAATCTTCAAGTGATTTCTTTTCCATTTCATGGCTTTTCTTAATTTCTGGAAAGAAGGGATATTTTTTGAGGCAATAGCATTCTATGGGATCACTGTATTATCACAACGGTTAAAGCATATTGAGGTAGGAGTCGATTATGAAGCAATAAGACTATGCGACTTTACATCTAGATGATACTTTTATGTAAATTAGGCCATCTGTTCTCAAAATAGCCCTGAGAAGTGGGTAGGGCAGACAGTCCCATTTTATGACCGAGAACACTGAGGCCCACAGAGGCCAAGCGACTTTAGGAAACTCTGAGTGTCCCTCTGAGGGCAGGCTCTCACAACACTGGTCCTTCAAACGCCTGTCCAGGAGCTCCTGGGCACCTTTCAGTGTGTTCTTCATGACTCAGACAGAAGCCTAAAATTAAACTCATTTCTAACAGGAAGGAAGAAAAACAATGTTTACTAAATGTCTCCCCTGAGCCACTCACTTTTACATATTGTTATCTCTGACTTCACCCAACTCTGTTTTTCTGATGAGAAAGTCCTTGCTAAAGGTCATAGAGCAAGTCCTCAGCCCATGTGCACCTGCTGCTCTGTGGGATGCAACTGGCTTGGTAGAAAGACTTCAGCTACACTGAGGACTCTGCTCTAAAAGCAATGGCTAAGTATCATTCTTTTCCTTCTTCTCCTTCCAATGATAATAGATGAAATAATACAAAAGACTCTTTCTTTATTCAGTAAGTGCCATCTACGCCTCACAGCAGTGTTGTGTGCAAGAGCATGGCTCCTTTACTGTGGCCAGGATAGAAAACGACACTTTCGACATCCCAGGAACCTAAAGTGACACCTACCATCACCAAAAAGGCCTCTGAAATCATCAAAAGTCCATCCTATTTACTAACGGGCTGGCATTTATAACAGTTATTTGCATCCGTGGGGGAAAGGGCATCTGTTAACAATGAATAATGCAAAAAACAGAAAAAACTAAGCATGCTCCAGACTAAATACCACAGGGCATTCTCTGAAGAGGAAAGTTATGAATCATTTCCGTCCGTAAACATATCATGCTGTTTCATTAGATTTCATTCTGTTTACAGAGAAAAAAGCATCCTTGCCTGAAAGGGAGGCTTCATATGCCTTCTTTAGCAATTCTACTTTCTCCGAGTGGGTAGCTTCAATTTCCAACTTAGAGGTTTCATGGGCAGCATTTAAGTTGTCAAACTATAAGAAACAAACAAAACCACAGTTTGACAGTAAAACTGAAAGTCTTAAAGTTGAATGAGAAAGCAGCAGCATCAGAAGACTTTATGCATGAGCTCGCAGCTTAAGAGCTAACAGATTGTACAAAACACATAAGAAACAACTCCACTTGAACTTCCCACTCCCAACTCTCCACTCTATCTTCCCCCGGATCACAAGACACAGAAGCTCTCCAGGGTCCACCGATAGAAATGTCTGAGTCCGTCCCAAGGAATGAGGATATGTCTCGTGGTGACAGTGCCAAATAATGCTCCGTGCCTGTCATGTTGACTACTGCTATATCCTCAGTCACTAGCAAATACCTGGCTGAGAGTAGGCACTCTGTAAATATCTGCCAAATGAAAAACTTGGTTTAAAAGGGAGCCAGGGTTGGGCTTGGTGGCTCAGCCTGTAATCCCAGCACTTGGGGAGGCTGAGGCAAGAGGACTGCCTGAGCCCGCGGGTTCAAGACCAACCTGGGCAACTTGGCGAGACCTCATTTCTACCATAAATAAAAAATTAGCTGGGGGTAGTAGTGTGCACCTGTAGTTCTGATTATTTGGAAGACTGAGGTGGAAGGATTGCCGGAGCCCAGCAGGTCGATGCTGGGGTGGCCATGAGTACGCCACTGCACTACAGCCTGAGCGATGGAGTGAGACTCCAGCTCAAAAAAAAAAAAAAAAGAAGCCAGGAAATTTAAAAGAGACTTCTGACATGCCATTTAAAAAAAAAAAAAAGGATGCAGACCAATGGTTAGGCAGTATACCATAAAGGGTTGTTTTTATTTTTCTCTCTTCCTCTTTTCTTTCCTTCTTTCACTCAACATATGTACATTGCTTTGATCATAAGAAAAAATTCAATTAAAGAAAAGTCTTTTTCACCCACTGAACTAAAAAACAGAGAGAAACTCATCAAAGGACGTGAAGGGCAACCAGAATTCAAGTCAACAGGTAAGGCCAAGAACACGCCCCAGTTCCGCAAGCACAGACCTGCTCCTGCAGTTGCGCTTTGTACTTCTCTGCCTCTTCGATGTAAGTGTTCTGAAGCTTTTCATACTCCCTGGTGTAAAACTCCTTTAGCCGACTCTCTCGCTCTGTCTTTTCAGCCTGGTGCTGCTGGACAAATCCTTCATATGCTGTTTGTAACTCATTCCTGGCTTTTTCTAGTTTCTCGCAGGTGGTTGAAGCAGTGACTGAAAAGAGATGAGATAGGGAGACGTCATTTCATTTGCCAAATGTCCTACATTCATGACAGTCCATGCACAGCTGTGATGACGCCGAACATAAACACAATAAAATCTTGGGGTTCTCTGGTGACCAGATCTTCGAACATAAGAGTATGGGAATGAATGGTACAAAGAAATAAGAGATGATCTCTGGCAGCAAAAACAGCAAAAAACACTCAAAAATTGGACTGACAAACAGTAAGAGAAGAACTTGTGAAGAGACAGGCACCCAAGTGAAGATGACCCTTTTGCGTGGTGACCAGTCAGTGCAGTGGCCATAAAGGGAGGAGCCTCTGATTGACCAAGACATTTCTAAGGACAAGTTATTCCACTCCTAGTCAACGAGTATGGGAGAAGCTGACACACAGAAACAAGTAGACTTTAAACTTGTACTTAATTTTAGCCGATTTCTATTTGTTGTTTCAAAACCACCCAATAAAAAAAATTAGGCTAAACACAAATCACTAGAACATACAAATTTTAGAAAAAAAAAAACATTTCAAACGTGCCATATATAATATGAATATATTGAAAGGTTAACATTTTAATAGGGTAAAGTAACTTGATAAGCCAGTTTAAAATCAGAGCATCCTACCTCTTTCTCACCCCTACCAAATCAGAATGGCTAACAATATAGTCCATGGCAGAACACGCACAGAGACACATGTACACATGCTATTGGTTTTGTTGTTGTTGTTTGAGTTGGAGTCTCACTTCATCGCCCAGGCTGGAGGGCCGTGGCATGCTCACGGCCACCCCAGCATCGACCTGCTGGGCTTCGGCGATCCTTCCGCTTCAGCCTTCCAAGTAGCCTGAACTGCAGCCATGCGCCACCACGCCCAGCTAATTTTTTGATTTATTGTAGAGACAAGGTCTCACCATGTTGCTTAGGCAATCCTCTCACCTCGGCTTCCCAAAGGGATGGGATTACAGACTTGAGCCACCGCACCTGGCCCATGTACACATGCTATAATACAATTTGGAAGATCTTGAATCTCTCAGGAAGCTTGACTTTGGATGTTTCCAAACATTCTTCACCCACGCATAAATATAGGTAAACTGTCATTGTCAGGAGAGGGCATGACTACTGGCAAGTCTGTTAATTTAATCCTTACCTCTCTTTTGGTAAGTAATACATATTTCAGGGGTTGTGGAATTGAAAATGTTATTTTAGGGCAGAGAAAAGAATAGTTGAGACCAATAATTTTAAGGAATATGAAACAGCAGATTCCTGGGACAAGTCTACACTGGCATGGACTTGTTTCCTTAGGAATATACCAGGTGATGGCAGAAATACCAAAGTCACTTGCCCCAAATCAATATTCTTTCAGAGATAAAAGAGGCCATAATGAACTAGTGGCAAGAATTATGTTTGATAAAGAGAATACTTAAAAAATTAAATTAAAAAATTTATTGAAGGGGAAAAGAACTAACATTTTTTAAAAATTCCAAACCCAAAAACCACTACTCAGTGCCTGACAAAGGATAGGGCTCCATGTGTGTATCTTGTCTAACTCTTACAGAGGTCCTGTGAGAATATCATTCCTAAATGTATAAACAAGGAAAAACCAACACAGAAAGGGTACGCAATCTGCCAGAGGCATAGAGCTAATAAGTAGTGGTAGAAGACTGGACTTTGGTGAGCAGTTGAATTCTGATTCTGTCTGCACCAAAAGCCTGTGCCCCTTCCTTCCCTCCAAGTTGCCTCTTGGACCAGGAACTGGCAAGTTGCACAAGGGCCTCTCCTGGGAAGTCACCATTAAATGGCAAAGATGAAACAGACATATAAAAAGAGGCAGTACTGGGCAGACCTAGAGGCCCAGGAGTGACACTCAGGGTAGTTTACATCCAGTCAGAGTAGACCAGAAGGTTTGGTCAGATTCTTCAAATAATTTTTTGAAAAAAACTGTAATGAAATAGATATAAAATTAGCCACTTCAATTATTAAGCGCACAATTCAGTAGCATTAAACATTCACATTCAGTAGCATTCAGCAGCATTAAATACATCCACAGTGCCATATAACTACCACCAAACCATCTCTAGAACTTTCCTCCTAAACTGAAATTCTGTACTAACTAAACAGTAAGTATTCACTCCCTTCCCTTCTAAGTCCCTGGCAAGCACCACTTTACTTTCTTTCTTTTGTTGTTTTTTTGTGTTTTTTTTGAGTTGAGTCTCACTCTGTCACCCAGACTGGAGTGCAGTGGCCACTCCCGGCCACTGCAGCCTCGACCTGCTGGGCTCCGGCGATCCTTCCGCCTCAGCCTTCCAAGTAGCTGGAACTACAGGCACGCGCTACCACGCCCGGCTAATTTTTTTATTTATTGTAG
>CAUYQG010025095.1:0-28896 GCA_963574415.1 Tarsius wallacei | reverse complement strand
TTAATTTCTTAAGCATAATATACCACATGTAGAAATTAAGAAATTAAGTAAATGTAATTTTTGCATTGGCACTCTTCCTAAAAATACAAACTGTAGCTTCTCAAATTTCTCCAATTAGTCACCAATCAGAAGAAATAAAATCTTACAAGCGATTATCTACCCGCACATGGTATTTAAAATCTCTATTGATACTTTCCTGGCAAGACCAGTGAGTTCCCTGACAAACATTAAATTGAGCACCTTCTGATTTTTTACAATTTTCGCAACTACAATGTTTAATCAAGTGATTGCGTGATCTAATACCAGGAGGCCGGGGACATGGAAACCTAGGGAGGAATTCAAATGAAGGGAAAGTAATTTTTTCATGAATTCCCCTCTTGCCTTTTTGCAAGGGGTAGTGGAGGCATGAGTGGAATTTTGCTTTCCATCCTCAGACTGTGCAGAACTTTTTAGCTGCACTAATAATAAAAGTAGAAGAAGCAAGGGTCTCAGCTGCCCAGGTTCGCTTTGCAACCCGGGGTCTTCAGCCCCCTGGACTTTGTCAGCAGTCAGGCCTCCATGGCTGGCTCCCAACAGAGAAGAGGTCTTGCCAAGTTGCCCAGGCTAGTCCCGAATCCCTGGACTCAGACAATCGTCTCGCTTCCGCCTCCCAAAGTGCTGGGATTACAGGCGTGAGCCCCTGCATCTGGCAACATTTTTTAAAAAATTGTGTTTCTTTCCCCCCAGCTTTTTATTGAGATATGATTGACGATTACATACTGTAGATATTTAAAATACACAGTGTAATGATTTGATGTATGCATATGTTGGGAAATGATCACTGTCAAGCTAATTAACATAGCCATCACCTCACAGCTACCATTTTTTCTGCATGTGGTAAGAACACTTAAATTTCTCTTAGTAAATTTCTAGGAGATAATACCTTATTATTAACTCAATTAGCTGGGCATGGTGGCTCACGCCTGTAATCCCAGCACTTGGGAAGGTTGACATGGGAGTATCGCTTGAACCCAGGAGTTCAAGACCAGCTTGAGCAACATAGCAAGACATCATCTTTACAAAGAATAAAAAAATTACCTGAGTATGCTGGTTCACACCTGTAGTCCCAGCCCCTTGGGAGGCTGGGTGGGAGGATCACTTAAGCTTAGGTGATCGAGACTGTGGTGAGCAGTCGTGTCACTGCATTTCAGCCTAGGCAACAGTGAGACTCCAATTCAAAAAGAAAAAGAATCACCATGCTGTATGTGAAGTCTCCAAGACTTATTTATCTTTTAACTGAATGTTTGTACCCTTTGACCAGTCTTTCTCTTTTTAACCCACTTACCAGGAATTAGCAACCACTATTCTACTCTCTGTTACTATGAGTTTGAATTTTTTTAGATTCCAGATATAAGTACTGTAGGATCACGCACTATTTGTCTTTATGTGTCTGACTTACTTCACTGAGCATAGTACGTTTCAGATTTATTCATTCATTTTGTTGCAAATGCCAGTAGGATTTCCTTTGTTTTTAAGGCTGAATAATATTGTATTTTGTGTGTGTATCAATTACATTTTCTTTATCCATTCATGAGTTGATGAAAGCTTAAGTTGAATCCATATCTTGACTATTGTTTATAATGCTGCAAAGAACATTTCTTTGAGAGAGTGATTTTTATTTCCTTTGGCTGTATACACAGAAATGAGATCATTGGATCTCATGGTGTTCTATTTCTAAATTTTTGAGGAATCTTTATATTGTTCTCTCTAATGGCTGTGCCGATTTACATTCCTATCAACCATATATAAGGATTCCCTTTTCTCTTCATTCCTGCCAATGTTTGTTACCTTTTGTTGTTGTTGTTGTTTTTGTCTTTTTGTTTTGTTTGAGTTGGAGTCTCACTCTGTTGCCCAGGCTGGAGTGCAGTGGCACACTCATGGCCACCCCAGTGTCTACCTGCTGGGCTCCGGCAATCGTGCCTCAGCCTTCCAAGTAGCTGGAAATACAGGTGCCTGCTACCACATCTGGCTAATTTTTGATTGATTGTAGAGACGAGGTCTCACCATGTTTCCCGGGCTGGTCTCAAACCCGTGGGCTCAGGCAATCCACTCGCCTCGACCTCCCAAAGTGCTGGGATTACAGACTGAGCCACTGAGCCCAGCCACCTTTTTTTTTTATATATATATATAAAATATATTTTTTATTTTAAAGTTGTGGGGTACAGTTAAGGGTTAGGTATACAAATATTCATTGTTCAGGTACCCTTGATGAGGTGTGCCCCCCTTTCACCAGACAGATATTGACTACCATTAATCCCACCTCCCTTCCCCTCCCTGTCCCCCCCCATAATTTCTCGCCACTGTCAATCCTTTTCTTATAGTATTATGAAAGTTATTCAAGGTCCCCTTTGAGTGAGAACATGTGATGCTCAGATCTTTGTTTCTGTGAGAGATCACTCAGTATTATAAACTCTAATTCCATCCAGGTTGCCATGAAATTCATGATTGTGTTCTTTTTTATGGCTGTGTATTATTCCATTGTGTATATGTACCACATTTTTTTAAATCCAGTTCTCTTTTGGTGGACAGCATGGTTGGTTTCATGATCTTGCTATTGTGAACAATGATGCGATAAACATATGTGTGCAGGTATCTTTTTTATAGAGTGATTTGAGTTCTTCAGGGTATATTCCCAGTAGGGGGATTGCGGGGTCATGTGGAAGGTCAATTTTTAGAGTTTTTAGGAATTGCCACACTGATTTCCACAGAGGCTGTACTAGTTTACACTCCCACCATCCTCACAGACATAAGGTGATATCTGATTGTGGCTTTGATTTGCATTTTCTGATGATTAGTGACTCTGAGCACCTTTTCATATACCTGTTTTATGTCTTCTTTGGAAAAAAATGGTTGTTAATGTCTCTGCCCATTTTAATCTCATTATTTGTATTTTTCTTATCAAATTGTATGAATTCCTTAAGTATTTTGGAATTAACCTCTTATCAGATATATGATTTCCTAGCCAGAGTAATTAGGTAAGAAAACGAAGTAAAAGGCATTCAAATCAGAAAGGAAAAAGTAAAACTCTCTCTGTTTATAGATTATATTATTTTATACATAGAAAGCTTTAAAGAATCTAACAAAAAACTGTTAGAACTAATAAACAAATTCAGTAAAGTTTCAGGATACAAAATCAACATACAAAAATCAGACGTGTTTCTGTACACTAACAATGAAATATCCAAAAAAGAAATTTGGAAAGCAGATCTATTTACAGCAGCATCAAAAAAGTAGAAATGAATTCAACCCGGGAAGCACAAGATCTGTACACTGAAAACTATAAAACATTGATGAAAGAAATTGACGAACACAGGAATAAATGGGAAGATACTGTTTTCGTGGATTAGAAGAATTAATATTGTCAAAATGTCCATAGTACCCTAAGTGATGTATGGATTCAATGCCATCCATATCAAAATTTCAGTGGCAATTTTTTTAGAAATAGAAAAAAATCCTAAAATTCATATGGAAAGACCTCAAATAACTAAAGCAATCTTGAGAAAGAACAAAGCTGGAGGCATCACGTGTCCTAATTTCAAATTACATTACAAAGATGTAGTAACCAAAACAGTGTGGTAGAGGCATAAACACAAAAATACATAGACTACTTAGAACAGAAATAAACCCACATGTACAGTATACAGTCAACTAATTTTCAAAAAAGGTACCAAGATTATACAATGGGGAAATGGTAGTGTCTTCAATAAATGGTGTTGATAAATTCACACTTTGTCCTACAAGAGATGAGATCCTTGGAACTTTTTCTTCTAAAAGTGAGACCAACACTATCTAAAGATTAAAGAGTACATTGTCAAAGGACTGAATGAGGGAGATTGGAGGCCGAGACAAAAAGTGATTGTCAATCCCAGATGAACAATAATAGAAGTCTGGATTCAATTAGGTTTTTTTTTTTTTTTTTTTTGAGTCAGAGTCTTCACTCTGTCATCCAGGCTGGAATGCAGTGTCTCGCTCCCGGCCACCCCAGCGTTGACCTGCTGGTTTCAGGCGATCCCTCCACCTCAGCCTTCCAAGTAGCCTGGACTACAGGTGTGCGCTACCATGCTTGGTTAATTTTTTTGATATATTGTAAAGACGAGGTCTCACCAAATTGCCCAGGCTGGTCTCAAACCCCTGGGCTCAGGCAGTCCTCTCACCTCAGCCTCCCAAAGTGCTGGGATTACAGGCTTGAGACACCATGCCCAGCCCTAATTAGTTTTAAGGGAGGATTTATTGAAGAATTGCTTTCTTACTTGGGAAGTAAATTAGAATGATATAGTTCTGCTATATATAGCTATTACAATGAGCTCGTCCTGTAAATATGCCCTCTAAATCATATGAATTAATTGTAATAAGTAAGTCACTGGAAAATTAGCAAAAGTAAGGGTAGACTTTGGATGACTTTGAATGTAAACTCTTGCCACCAAAGCATACCTGTTCTGAATGTATCGAAATATAAACCAACGGGGTAGGGTAGCTTACAAAAATGGATAATTTAGCAATTTCTGCTAATATTTGAGCATTTACTATGTAATAGCACAATAAGTGCCCGGTGCATGTTAGCTATTGTCTGTATGCAAAAGTCACCTTTACTGAGATTTTGTTAAATCTTTGCACAATCTTATTACAAAGTGGTGTCCCACTTTATTTATGAAGACTGAAGGGTAAGAGAGTTTAAGTAACAGGATCGACTAAGAAGATAATAATTCAGAATGTCAAATTCCATATCATAGCAACGAAATTTTAACTCCGGCAAATCACAAACATGGTGGCAGTTACAAAATTTTTTTTGCCTTATACACTTTCCTGTAACTGAATGTAAAGAATACTTTCAAGTTCATAGTGTTAAAACTAAAAGGCTATAGTTCCAACATCATGTAGAAGTAGAGTGCTCACATAAAGTGCGGAAATGCAGTGAATTTCAGAAGTCTTTCAGAATTCCAAGTACATTTCTTCAGTTTGGAAATGTTCTATATTTTGACTTTGGCTCTGAAAAAAAAAGAGACTTTATTGATGCTAATTATGCCACTACAAATTGAAGTTTGACTTCACCCTTTACAGAGAGCCCCAGTATTGCTGTGGCTCTGATAATTTTTAAGCATTTCTTTAGAATAAAATATTGATGCACAATAGTATCTTAGAGAGAGACAATGAAATGAAGTGGCTCAGTTCCTATGATCTCTTAGAAATGTGTCAAATGGCACGGTTAAAGAATTGGCCCATTTCTCTAACTATACACCCCTGCCAATTCATTATTCTACATCCTGTGTCTGGGAATTTATAGATATTACAGTGGTTATTCATGGACAAGTCTCTTTCCATAGAGTTCTCACAGAATGACTTTCAAAACTTCAGTGAACAGGCTTAGAAAGCTGATCCTATCAGCTCAGCAAGAGAGGTTCAGCCTCCTAGTGGTAGACTCACACTAACCAACCTCATGAGATTGATGTCTAAATTAGAAATACCAATTTTTAAATTTACAAGGAGAAATAGTCTCACATGGATAGACATAGTCACATCTTCTCTTTCTCTAAGAAGATCTACACAGGAAGAGAGAACAAAATGAGAAGAATAAATAATGCATTTAGAATAAGAAGAAGGAGAATTACATACAAAGTGTTCCTTAATGGCATTAGAGTAAGTCGGTTCCACATAGATGGTTTTGTCAGCCAGCGACACTGAAAGTCTCCCCAGCAAAGACTTGCAGTACCTTGAGGGTAAGGACCCTGTCCTGTGTCTACCAGTATTTCCAATACCTGGTACAGACCAGCCACATACTGACCATGAGGAGAGTCCATTGGCTAAGACCCCTTATTCAATGTTTAAAGGATCTTTCAACTTTTCTCTTTTGTGGTTTTTACTTTTTCTATGCATCCCTGGGTGACCTCTTGAATGACATATTATTTTGTTAGCTGTACTAGCATTGTCAAGTTGAAGTCTAACATGCTGGTCAGCTAGTCCATCTGTCTCTTTACACCAACTTTTATATTTCAGTTTTTATCCATTTGGTGTTTTAGGCTTCTTCCTGCTTTTGGGGGTGAGAAGCAGGGCACGTCACTACAGTCCCTAAGTAAATTTTTCATCACATATATATTTTTGAATCTATTATGTCAACAATCCATTTTTTTTTTTTTCTCAACACTCCATTCTAACATAAGATAATAATGCAGTTCAGCCAGATTGGCTCAGTCTGTTGCTTCTAACAGTTTTTGCTAATTACGGGCGATGAGGCTCTGGATGTTAAAACTGTCCAGCTGATCAAAATGGAAGCCTTGGGGAAAATCCCTTGCCATTAAACCCTGCAATCCACTGAAGATATAGGAATGGTTTTCTTCAGTTCATTCCAGCAGATATTTAATGAGCACTTAATCTGTTAAGTGCAGGGTTAAAGGCCTAGAAGGCATTTTTGGCCTGCCTTTGACTTGTAATGATAGCTTTCTATCTTTGGATTCATGTTTTAATTTTTTTTTTAATTTTAAAGATGTGAAGTACATTTCAGGGTTAGATATACAAATGTTCATTATGCAGTTACCATTGTTGATGAGGTGTGCCCCTCCAGACCCCGGCAAATTCCCACTACTGCCAATCTTTTTCTTATAATATTACAATAATTGTTCATGGTCCGCTTATGGGGAGAACATGTAATTCTCAGTTCTTTGTTTCTGTGATAGATCACTCGGTATTACAGACTCTAAGTCCATCCAGGTTGCTGTGAAGTTCATGATTTTGTCCTTTTTTATAGCTGCTTAATATTCCATCGTGTCTATGTACCACTTTTTTAAAATCCAGTCTTCTTTTGATGGGCAGTACGATTGGTTCCATGTTCTTGCTTTTGTGAACAATGCTGCAGTAAATATATGTATGCAGGTATCTTTTTCATAGAGTGATTTGAGTTCTTCTGGTTATATTCCCAGTAGAAGGATTGCAAGGTCGTATGGAAGGTTGATTTTCAGATCTTTTAGGAATCACCAGTTTTAATTTTTTTGAGCAGCCTTATCTATTTACATTTAGTTTTTATTAACTTACTACTCAACAATGCTAAGAAGAACCTACTGATTGCTTAAGAGGAGGTAAGGAGTAAAGTAGATAACCAGACAATGCATCTTGGAACACAAACTGAATTTCGGGAAGTGAGTCCCCAACAGAAATTCCTGCAGTAGGTGAAGAAGTGATCCAATGAATCATCTCCTATTAATAGAATTAGTCATTGCCCCAGGAGGCTGCCAGATATCAGAAAATGGGACTCTTCTGCCAAATTCCTCTACTACCTGTCTGTGGGACTTTGGCCATGTCACTTCCTCTTTTCATTTCTCAAATGTTCTCATATAAGTAATGAGAGAATTGGACTTAATGATATACTGTCTCCTTCTGGGAGAATATGTTACAGCCCACCATTGCTGAGCTTTAAAAATTTTATAAAGTTCTCTTTTCTGCAGCTCAGTCCAGAAATGATACCAGAATATTTTTATTACCAGCAATGTTCATTATAAGTGAGATAATAAATATTTATGAAGCAGCTGGGATTTTTTTGGTGGTTTTTGTTTGTTTGTTTGTTTTTTGAGTTGGAGTCTCACTCCGTTGCCCAGGCAGTGGCACACTCATGGCCAACCCAGCGTCAACCTGCTGGGCTCCGGCGATCCTTCCGCCTCAGCCTTCCAAGTAGCCAGAACTATAGGTGTGCGCCACTATGCCCAGCTAATTTTTTTGATTTACTGTAGAGATGAAGTCTCGCCAGGTTGTCCAGGCTGTTCCCAAACCCATGGGCTCAGGCAGTCCCCTCACCTCGGCCTCCCAAAGTGCTGGGATTAGAGGCTTGAGCCACTGTGCCCGGCCTGAAGCAACTGTTATGTCCCGGACACTGTGATGGTTGTAGATTTACTCAACTATGTCTCTGTCACATATCTAATGAACTCCTCCTAAAGATGAAATCATTTGAAATGTATAACGTTGAATTTTTTTGCCTTTGGCAGTCTTTGATTTTTTGTGTGTGTGTGTGTGTGTGTGTGTGTGTGTGTGTGTCCAATTGCTGGACTTGGGGGTTGGATTTTGAGGCTAGGGATTTAGTCTCAAGCAGCCCTCCCCATTCAAGGACCTTATAATTAGCTTGGACTTCCTACATCTAACAGTTGTGTTTTGTACCACTGAGCACTGATGTTATTTTAAAACTAAAGATGAGGGATGCTATTGCATTTTTTAAGCACAGTTCTCCTTTATTTCTGCCTATCATGGAGTGCCTGTCATAAAGTCTGACCTAAAGACCAAAAGTCTTATTGATCAGTAAATTTTATTTCCAAATAAAAATGTGATATTTCAAGAGTTATACTTACAGAAGATATGATACAATGAAAAGTCATGGACCAGAAAGAATTTCAACAGAACTAATCAAAGACTTTTCACTGAAAAGAAAAGAATGCATAGAGCTAGCTACTCAAAACACGAGTGTTTGTGTCATGCTCTTTAATTAATTCCTTTTAAAAAGATATGTTTACAATGCGTTTCATTCCTAGTCACATTAAATTAATTATCAAATGTGTGGTGAGTTCTTTCTCAAAGTAATGGCATAGCTTGAGAATCCTTCCTTGTGTATCATGGATATATCTGAATTTCCAAAACAGAAGATGACTTCAGCTTAGACACCATGTCTGGCCATAGAGATAGTCTCAAAATGTGTGGGTCATTGATTTGTCACTGAGCCAAACTTCCCAGACTAGCTTTCTTCCACAAAAAAATGTCTCTTCAAAGTCAATTAGAT
This sequence comes from Tarsius wallacei, assembly GCA_963574415.1. NCBI lineage: Eukaryota > Metazoa > Chordata > Mammalia > Primates > Tarsiidae > Tarsius > Tarsius wallacei. The sequence goes on along the minus strand of CAUYQG010025095.1, from coordinate 20,108 downwards.
GATTTTGCCCTTGGCCATTAAAAAGTAGCATTGGATTTACTCGATTTTGAAAGAGCCAGAGTAGAGTAAATGTCAATTCCCATCAGGTATTGTTTGTGAAATGAACCCTCAAATAAAAGGCTAGCATGGTGTTATTGTCCTAATCATCTGTCATTAGCTTAAGTCTAATTCAGCTGTTTTGGGCTTGTATATAGTTCATACTTCTTCTAGCTTTTGATTATATATTGCCTCATCATATTTCTAAAAGGCCTTCCCTGGGCAAGATGCTGACGTGTGTCTTCAATATAGTACTTTGTCATCCATACTCCACATGGTACTTTAGTCTGCCTACTGCCTTTTGCTAATAATCAGTCCTTGTGGTCCAGACGGAGCCGATCCCTTCCTTTTTGCCTCTAGGCTTGTCATAGGAGCCAGATAGGGCCAACGTGAGGACCCTGTTCTCCTGGTCCTAGAGAGGTGTTCGGGGACAGATGAACATGTGGTACAAGCTGGGCTATGTAGAGTCCTTCCTGGAAAAGAGCTTTTGTTTATTTAGTATTTATTTTTGGGGACAGAGTCTTGCAGTGTTGCCCAGGCTGGAGTGTGATGACATGACCATAGTTCACTTCAGCCTCAAACTCCTGGGCTCAAGCAAGTCTCCTGTCTCAGTCTCTCAAGTAGCTGGAACCACAGGTGGTGTATACCACCAGACCTGGCTAATTTTTAATTTTTAATTTTTTTTTTTTTTGTAGAGATGGGTTCTCCCTATGTTGCCCAGCATGGTCTTGAACTTTTAGCCTCAAGTGATCCTACCACCTGGGCCTCTCAAAGTGCTGGGATTACAGGCACAGACCACCATGCCTGGCCTCAAAGATCTTTAATTTTATCAGTGACAGTGAGCTTGGGATCACCAGTGGATGTCTTTCTACCTTGTGAAAATAGCAAAACTAACAGTGAAGCAAAGAGTTGAAGAGGGAGATGGAGTCTTGATTATATTTTAATGCATTCACCCGGTTCTGCCTTAGATCTACCGCTTAGATTTACAGTTGCTTGATCTAGTACATCTTTCTTCCCACTCCCTTTCTTCCTTAGGCTAATTTAAATGAGTTCTGTCTGCTGTGATCAAAAGGGCCCAAGGAATGCCTCTTGTGTCATGACTACTCTGCCTTTCTCTCTGTGACCTCACTGTATTATCTCAATGTACCCACCTCTAGCCCAAAGCAGTTGCACAACAGACACTTCTCCCTATAGTCACAGCCTACCTTGTACTTCAGGCCTTACTGGCTTTGCTAGGGCCCCGACTTGCTAATTTCTCACAAAAGTCTTTTGGATAAATGTAGAAATGGTTTATTTGTTTTTTGATAATATTTGCATTTTATAAGATAACTCAGTGTCCTGAGTAAAATACAATATTTTAACAGGTCAGAATTAATACATGAAATCTAAAAAGTCAAGATATAGAAAGTTGGGCTGTACGCATGTTCCTGTACTTGGGTTTTTAAAAAAAATGGCCGGATGCAGTGGCTCAGCCTGTAATCCCAGCACTTTGGGAGGCTGAAGTGAGTGGATTGCCTGAGCCCGCGGGTTCGAGACCAGCCCGGGCAACTTGGTGAGACCTCGTCTCTACCGTAAATCAAAAATTAGCCAGACATGGTAGTGTGTGCTGTAGTTCTGGCTACTTGAAGGCTGAGGTGGAAAGATTGCCTGAGCCCAGCAGGTTGAGAATGTAGTGACCATGAGTGTGTCACTGCTCTCCAGCCTGAGCGACAGAGTGAGACTCCAATTTAAAAAAAAAATGCCCCTGCATTCACTTATTTAAAAGTATCTATTGTGCACTTCCTGTGAGTCAGGCGCGGTGCAAGAAATAGGATACAATCTGAGAAAAGTGGTCCTGCTGTCTGCCTTCATGGAGAATATTCATTGTTTATCAGGAAAGGTGGACATGACACAAAAAAATCGAAGGGAGATGCCCCCCCCGAAACAGAATTTATTTGTAAAAAAAATTGTGCATTTATTCTTACGTGTTTAAACTTCAGTCACTTTCAAAGTACTCTCCATGGGATGCAGTACACCTATCGAGACGCTTTTTCCACTGCTCAAAACAGTTTTGAACTTGTCCATTTAGATGCCTTTTAGTGCCTCTGCCGTTTTTTTGTTTCACCTCTTCCACATCTGCAAAACGTTTCCCTGTGAGGACTTTTTTCATCCAGGGAAACAAACAAAAATGTCGCTTGGGGCAAGTTTGGGTGACTAGGGAGGGTGGGACAGGGATCATGCTGTTTTTGGTCAAACTGCTGAACTCTCAGTGGGGCGTGGGCAGATGTGTTGTCAAGGTGGAAGAACCAGTTACCTGTTTGCCACAACACAGGACGTTTCTTCCACAAATCATGATGCAACCTTCTAAAACGTCCAAATAAACACTTTGGTTGACCATTTGATCTGGAGGAACAAATTCCAAGTGTACTACAAGGGGCCTGCCCTCCAAAAGATAATTCCAGTTTTTGGGAGGTGGTCCCCTTTTGTACAGTTATGTACTCATGACTCCATCAAGTGCTAGTGTATAGGCATATATAACAGGGGACCCCTGGGTCTGAGGGTTCAAGAACAAATGAATCCTGGAAGAAGTGAGAATGGAGGATACATGCAAAGGCTGAATGGGAGTTAAATGGATGAAAGCATCAGAGTGAGGGGAACTTCCAGGACAAAGTAAAGCCTTTGCAGAAGGAGAGAAAAGCTTTCTTCCAGCTCTTCAAGTGGAAAGATACATGATTTATTTGAAGAATTGGAAGAAAGGGGCAGTGGTGGCAGAAGCAGCTGAAGACCTGGGCAAGGGACCACTTCAAGACCGGCCTTTGGAGTCCCAGTAGGGGGTGCTGCCTTTTCCTTTAGGCAGTCCTAAGCCCTGTAAGGATTTTAGTTCACAGAGTGGCACAATTAGGCTTATGTCTTAAAAGATTCTGTAACTCAGCCATTCTTAAATCTGGCTCATATTCAAATTATCCAAGGGGTTAAAAAAAATACTGTTGCCTGTTTGCCATCCCATTCCAATAGCATCAAAACCTCTTCAGGGCGGGGTGGGGGAGACCATGGCTCTTGTGATTTTAAAAGCTCCCCCCACCCATGATTCTAACATAAAGCCAGGCTTGAGAACCACAGACACAAATGTTGCAGATGTGGCTTGGTAGAAGCACCTGTCCTGGAGTGGTCCCAGCAGACTTGATTCAGTATGACTCAAGGTCATTACCTCAAACCTAATATTTTCATGGATTACATCAATAGAAGTATAGTTCCTGAATGAGAGCGGGGGTTGTTTCTCCTCCCTCTGTGTAGTCCCAGCACATCTGGAAAGTTTATCTACTTCTCAGCACCACATTCAAGGAAGAAATTAACCAAATTGAAATACTCCACAAAGAAGGCAAACCACATTGAAGACTCAGAATGGGGGATGGTGGAAAGGGTAGAGGGATGAAATATCATCTATTGGGTATAATATTCATAGGTGGGTGTGGTGGGCACACCTAAAACCCAGACTTTTTTGCCACTAAACAATGCATCCATGTAACTAAAACCTGTTTGTACCATCTTAAGCTATCGAAATAAAAAGCAAAAATTGACTGGGTGTGGTGGCTCAAGCCTGTAATCCCAGCACTTCGGGAGGCCGAGGCGAGAGAATTCCCTGAGCCGGGTTTGAGACCAGCCTGGGCAACATGTTGAGACCGCATCTCTACAATAAATTGAAAATTAGTCTGTCATGGTAGCGCGCGTCTGTAGTTCCAGCTACTTGGAAGCCTGAGGCGGAAGGATTGCTGGAGCCCAACAGGTCGACTCTGGGGTGGCCGTGAGCATGCCACTGCACTCCAGCCTTGACGATAGAGTGAGACTCCCAGTCAAAAAAAAAAAGAAAAAATTATTAATAAATAAAAAAATAAAAAGCATTCAGAGATAGCAATGTGAAAAAAAAAAAAAAAAAGCAAACCAGGCAACAAAAGGAATCTAAACCATAATGGGGGAAAATGATCCAAATAGTACCAGATATGTGTAAACTATAGTCAAAATTATCTTTTAAAAAGGATGATACAGAAATCTCTGATATTTATTCAAAGAATAAAAATGAAAGCCTACTATGCACTAGTCCTAGGCATTGGGAAAATGGCAGAAAATAATGTAGACAAAAATCCATGCCCTTGTGTAATTTACAATCAAGTGAAGAATGAAGTTTTCTGGTTCACATGATCCTCAAGATCAGAATTTTTCACCAAGCTTTGTGATTAGCAGTCAGAATGTGTATATGTTCTAGGCAGACACATTTCCGTTGTAATTTTAGGACATTGAAAGCAGACATCTCTGATAAGCAAAGAGGTCAGCATCTATAGAAGAATTCCAGGAAGGCTGGTCATTGTAGAGTGGATTCAAAATTGAATGGTAAGGATAAAAAAGGTTTAATTAGAAGGCGGGTGATGAGTGATCCCTAGAGTCCTTTGCAAAACTGAAAACCACATACTAACTATATAGCATTAAATATGATCAGGGCTTACAAAGTTTGAGCATTTACTGGGTGCCATAGATTTTGCTGAGTGCTTTATTATACATTATCTCACATGTTATTCATAACACTCATACAGATGAAGAGAATGAAATAATTTTTCAAAACTTAAAAAACATGACCTACAAATATGAAATGAAAATTTGTTGAATATTGTCATTGACTCATTAATTAGCGAGGGAATTGGTATGATGGTAAGACTGGTTCCAAGAGCGTTTGAAGAGCTCAGTACTTCTAGGTACATTAATAGGAAATGTTAGCAGAGATTGCTGCATTAGATACAGAACTGGTAATGTCCTAGAGGACAATTAACCATCTTATTTGAGGATATTTTTTTCCACTGGAGAGAAATTATTTGTATCTTTATCAGATAAAAGTCTCTAGGTTAACATGTACCTTGACTAAACCTGGAAACTTTATTCAATAGCAAAGCATAAGTTCAACAAAGCACATTGCCTTTACATACTTCTTGAAGGGGTCAGTTAGACAATTCCCATATATGATGCTGAAAAACTAGGACTAGGTTTTGGCCTTGTTTTTCAAGTTTTGGATGATGTTTCTTAACATTGGAACTGAGTAGTTTTTCAGGATTTTCTGGCTAGTAATAGTGAAGCTAGGTCTTCAGGTCAGAGCTCTACCTCCAGATACCTCATATCCGAAGGAGATGAGTAGCAAGTCTTTGGGGAGCCACTGGGCAGAGTCATCTGTACCTGTCACCATTGTTCTTCCTATATCGAAGTCTGAGCTTGGGTTTTTCCAGTGTGTGTTTTTTTTATTGATTACCAAAACATTTGTAAACCACTCAAAATGAACTTATTCAACTTCTCTTCATTTGTTTCTTTGAAGGAAGCCAGGCACACCAAACATAATTAATAAGCAGTAAGTAGTTCATTAACCGCTTGCTATGATTAACTCTGTGACCAAGGCTGTGAAACCCCAGGTAGAAATCTAATTCTTTAGAATTTGTCTCAAAGAGATTTCGTCCTCAGATTGGGGGATTTTATTTTGCCGTTGTTGTCGTTGTTCATTTAGGATGTTTCCGTTTCCAAATATGGAAACTGCAGTTGTAAAGAGTCTTCTAATTTTAGAATGGTAATTTTGAGCTCTTAAGGTATAAAGAGAAGGTTCGGTTCTCTACGAAAGGTACTTTGTTCAGCCTCATGTAACTGACTGCAGATTTGATCTCACTGTTTTCCTTTCTTGTGAGTTAATCTTGAGGAAAGACTTCAGCCTTGTGTTTCGGGAATAAATGGAGAAAGCAGCAGTGTGGCTGGCTTAATGTTCCAATAAGGCTTTAGGACAATCTCTGAGTTTAAGGTGATAGGCCCCTATTATATAAAGTTAAGGTAGCAGAAAACTTAACTAGCCACTCAAATAGTTTATTCCAGGGCTCAGGCTAGATGGGAGAGGACGTTTTTGCTTTTTAGATTAGAGAAAAGTTCTGATATTTGCTCCATTAAAAAAAAGAAACTGAAATTTATTTATAGGCACTGTCATAAACACTTTACATGGATTATTTCACTGAGGCCTCAACAATCCTAGAGTTAGATTTGATTGCTGTTCCCATTTCATAGATGAGGAAACTGAGGTCCAGAGAGATTAAGCAAGCTAACCAGGGTTCATCGCCAATAAATCACAGAGCTAAGATTAGACCTAGGGCATCTGATTATAAGCTTACTCTGGAAGACTAGACAACATCACCTTTCCAAGTTATGCTGGAAGAGGGAAAATACACAGTAAAGGAGAGCAAGCACCATTCCTACTTTCTAGCCTCCACTGTGGCATTAATGGTCTTGACAATGCTGGGCAAGTCATCTCATCTGTCTGGGCCTCCACTTCCTGGTGTAGAATGAAAGGTAGAAACAATTTGGACTGGATGGTCTCTGGGGCTTTTTCCAACTCTAAAGTTCTCTGATTCTGTAATTGCAGTCTGACCTTAGATGTGCACACTCACCCTTACACACACACACACACACACACACACACACACGCACCCACAGCTTCCAGGCAAAAATCTAATCCTGTTGAAAGTGCCCATTGTAATTTGATGGGAAACCCAAGGCCCCACTGAATCCTATTATTGACAACAGACCCCAGGAACCCACAACACTTAAAATCTGGCAAGCCACTTCTTTAGAATAAACTGCTAATGGGGTGTGATTTTGGGTAAGTAAAATGTTAATACCAAAAACAACAAAAAAGGAAAACCAAACAGTTGAAAACAAACGCTGCTCTCTTGTTAAATGATCGCTTTTGTATAATGTTACCTTGACAACTTAGCTGTGGCTCTTCAGATATGGGGGTTTTTTCAGGGTAAAAAAATGGGGGTGTCCTCCTCCCACATTTTGAGATTTTCTCTTGTTTTATAGAAGAAGGAAATGTCAAAGGTAGATCACAAAATCCCACAGAATGTATACAGGACATCTTGAGGGAGTGTCATCCAGAAATAATCACAGGTGCTCAGAATTAGGATGCATTCTGACTCAAGGTACATTCTTTTCTCCTTTCTGTTTCCCATAACCATAACACACATTGCACCACCCTGTAACACGTTGAAAGAGGTACGTATCAGGTTGAGGGAACAACTCTGAAGAACTGAACCTGTCTGGAAACGCTAAAAATATTGTTCTCCCTCCAGCAATTGAAATTTCGAGCAAAGACTTAGGAAACGGCAGGTAGGGAGATCAAATTAGAATTCACGTCTCTCAGCTGTAATAAACTTGTTATCAGGACCAGCAAGAGCTCAGGGGGCTGACGGGGGTCAGCTGGGGACTCCAGTGTAAGGAGCAAGTTAAAAAGGGGCGGCGTTGAGTGCAAGGAAGAGAGGACTTATCTCCCGCATCTAGCACCACAGAGCAGAGCCTGTGCGAGAATGGCTGAAAAATCCGAATTGGTTCTAGATGCAGTTTCCTTTCTCATGAATGGGAGCCCGGAGGACGCCATGAGCACTGTTGCAGGGGAGTGAGCCTGCGTTTGACACATGTGTTTCCCATTGATAGCTGGAGACAGCCCAGTAGCTGCGAGGCGGCCTGACAAAGCCGTATTGAAGTACATGCAGAGTACGGTTTCAAAGCAGTCAGAAAAAGAACGGGAATGCTGTTCAGGAAATTCTTCAGGCATGGGCAGGGACTTGGCTGCAGTTCTGCAGTTGGAAAATCTGACGGGGGCAGCTTCTGAGCACGGGCTGGGCCTGTTCGCCCTCAGAGGGCCCAGTGGCCGCCTCCTTCAGAGCGTCTACGCATCCCAGGATCGTGGAGGATTGTCATCGGCCGGTTTGTGAAACAGACAAGAGAGGTAGGTTACCACTGAGTTCTTGCACCCTCTCTCCACTCTCTGAGCTAGCTGTCTGCCTGCCGTTTCTTTGCAGGCGCTCCTAGTTTTTGACGTGTGCATGTGTGTGTTAATGAACACGTTAGAACTGGATCACATAAATGTTTGGTATGGAGTTCTGATCTGGGATTTCCCAGTCTCCTTCAAAATCTGATTTTCAGCCGGGCAGAGAGATTTTTTTGAAAGTTAGGATTTAGCTGGCAACACTATTGTGTAAAGGAAAGTATGTGAATTCCTTGTGCTGTCACCCTGTTCTAACCATCTGTAACTTTTCCTTTCTGCGTGGAAACACAGTTCATTGGCAGGGAAGATAATTTTAGATGAAACTATCTGGGTTCTTTGCTTCAGGAGAGTTTTGAGAGGAGAGTTTTTTTTTGTTTTTTGGGTTTTTTAAAAGCAGAAAATGGCTCTCATTTTAGGAGGGAATCCGAGTTTGAAGTTTCTACAGTAGCTCACACTTTCAGAGTGCAGAAGCAAATACATGTGTATGGGTTCCTAGCATGTTTTATTTTTTATATGGAATTTTTGACTGTCATTATCTGGGATTTGACTGTCAGTGATATATTTGCCCAGAAATATGCTGGATCAACATTTGTAATTCTGTTTCTATATTCATTTTCAATTTTTTCTCGCTGGAAGTAATTTGTAGCTTTACTCTCAAAAAATACTTGTCTTTTCTGAGACTTAGATAATAAAGACTAACAGATAATAGTAGTTTACTCAAAATCATTGTTAGGAGAGACACATGGTGTAAATTTAACTTTACTGATTGTTTGGTTTTATTTTACATCTTACTGAATAGAATCCATTAAAAAAAATTTTTAAAAATAGCTTTCAGTTGAAGAAGGTTCTTAGTTTTTTTCTCTTTAGTTTGGATCTTCCTTATCTACTATATTGTAATTGGATTGTTTTTCCCTCATTGGAAAACTGTACCTTATTCTATGTATAACATTTAGAAAACACATAATACGGCATAATTGCATTGCAGAGACTAGGTCAGCTCAGATAAAACTGGGCTCAGTCTCACCCTTGCTTTATAATTGCCAGCAAGCAATCTGTGACATTTTTTTTTTTTTCTAAAAGGAACTTCATCAAGAGTCTGGCTGGAGAAATAGACGAATGAATGGATACTTGAATACTTCTTGAATAGCTAAAGAGTGGCTAGACCTCTTGGGGTGTATCTCTATGAAAACAGGTGTGTGTGTGAACTTCAGTGGGCTCAAAAGTCTCTGAGCAAGTAATTAACAGAAGACAGTAAGGTAATGGTGGAGGGCTGGGGTTTCTCCTTCCTTCCTCTGCATGAGACCTAGAAGTTCTGTCCTACTGGTCAAAGGTCAAGATTCTCAGCCAGAATTTTTTTTTTTCTCCGCGATTTTGTAATCAGAGGAGGAGATTGCGATACGAATGGCAGGAGAATTGCTTATTCTAAGAGATGGCTCAGGAATATTTTCTTATAAATCTCGTTTTTGTGTTGAGTTGGGTTGGGAGGGCTTGGGAACAGCAGGGCTTGGGGTGAAGAAGGGAGGGCAGGTAGAAGTCAGGATGGACTGTGACTTTTCTTTTTTTTTTTTTTTTTTTTCTTTTCCTAAAGTCCCTACTGAGTGAGCAAAATGCCCAGACAGATTAGGAACGGAGATGAACCATAGCCAAGCCCACTGCCAGTGAAGGAGACTTCAGTGAGCTCTGGTGTCATATTCCTCTAAATTTAGCGCACGTCAAGCATTGAGCAGAACAGGCGTGAAATGGCAACTCCAGGTTGCAGGATTATGAAGAGCAGTGCCTGAAACGGAAGAAATGCTATAGTTTCTCTCCTTTTTAAAAGTATAGAGGGAAAAGTCAAGCTTTCTTGACATTTGGGGGAAAAATGTAGGGAGAGGGAGGAGGATACAGGAGATGAAATCCAGGGCAGACGTGGAGGCAGTGAGGGTGGAGGGAGGAAACCTTGACTCCAGTGAAACCAGAGACAGTGAAACCACCAGGTACTGATTTGTTGGACTGGCAGTGTGGAGCCCCCCATCCCACCCCCACGGCCTCCATGGAGAGAATTATTTTACCCTCTTCACCACAGGAGAACGCATGGTCAGCCTGCCCTGCCTTCTGGAAGTAATCAGGGAGCATATTTGGTAAGAATGGCATCACCCGAGGGTTCAGATTTCCTAAGCAAGGAGGGGGCAGGCTCTTAGGCCTTATTTTTAACCTGTATTTGTTCCTTGTGGAGACATTCATGCTGGGAGTGTTGAGTGATGGGACCAGGTGGAGATGGTGAGTGGCCCCAGGGAGCAAAGCTTCCTCAGAGCCCTGCCCACGGTCACTTTATTACTAAGATAAATGCTTTTTTTTGAGTTGGAGTCTCACTCTGTCGCCCAGACTGGAGTGCAGTGGCACGCTCCCGGCCATCGCAGCCTCGACTTGCTGGGCTCCAGCGATCCTTCCGCCTCAGCCTTCCAAGTAGCTGGAACTACAGGCATGCGCTACCATGCCCGGCTAATTTTTTTTATTTATTGTAGAGATGAGGTCTCACCAAGTTGCCCAGGCGAGTCTCGAACCGGCGGGCTCAGGCAATTCACTCACCTCGGCTTCCCAAAGTGCGGGATTACAGGTTGAGCCACCGAGCCCGGCCAAGACAAACTCTTGAAAAGGAATACAATGTGTTCTATATGCTTTATTCTGATGAAGACATTTCTTTAATGTTTTTATTTTGTTAGAGACAGGGTAGTGTTCTGTCGCCCAGGCTGGAGTACAGTGGCACAATCATGGCTCACTGTAGCCTCGAACTCCTGAACTCAAGGAATCCTGCTACCTCAACCTCCCAAATAACTTGGAGTACAGGCACATACCACCATGCCCAGCTAATTTAAATTTTTTTTTTTTTTTTTTTGTAGAGATAGGGTCTAGCTATATTGCCCAGGCTGGTCTCAAACTTCTGGGCTCAAGAGATCCTCCCGCTTTGGCTTCCCAAAGTGCTGGGATTACAAATGTGAACCACTGCACACAGCTAGTTTTATTTTTTATTTAAAAAAAATTCTCCAAGGGAATGCATGCCATATTGCACATTGTTGGTTGGATGGCCTGAACATCCCAAATAAAAAAATATGAAATCTGAAATATTCCAAAATTGGAAATGTTTCAGACACCAATATAATGCTCAAAGGAAATGCTCATTAGAGCATTTCAGATTTTTAGATTTTCAGATATGGGACGCTCAACAGTAAGTATAATACAAATATTCAAAAATCTAAAATCAGAAGCACTTCTGGTCTCAAGCATTTTGGATAGTCTCTGAAGCCACACCTGAGGGTGGGGATACTTGGCGCAGAAGTAAGGTTGAGAGAGAGAGGAAAGGTTGAGGTGGTCAGAAATCTTGGGATAAATCCTGACTCCAGTCATCTCTGGATATCAGTTTTCTCATCTGTAAAATGGCATTGAGTTTCTATTTCTCACAACCTGTGATTTTTGTAATTTAAGATTGTCTCTGGCTGGATGCAGTGGCTCAAACTTGTAATCCCAGCACTTTGGGAGGTTGAGGTGCGGGGATTGCTTGAGCCCACAGGTTCGAGACCAGCCTGGGCAACTTGGCGAGACCTTGTCTCACCAATAAATCAAAAATTAGCCAGGGGCGATAGTGTGTACCTGTAGTTCCAGCTACTTGGAAGGCTGAAGCAGAAGGATCATCTGAGTCCAGCAGATAAATGCTGGGTGACCTTGAGTGTGCAATTGCACTTAAACCTGGGCAACGGCGTGAGACTCAACCTCAAAAAAAAAAAAAAAAAAAAAACTGTCTCTTTGTCTTCCTTTCTTAAGGCTGAGCATCTTGAAGTATTTCACCCATCCCTCCATCTTTCCCTGTACTTTTCTCTTTACCTGTCTCTACACATATTTCAGTTAACCTCCTGATAAAAACATGGCTCTCTGAACTCAACTCCATTTAGAAATATGATTGGTCAGGCACCTGACCAGTGTATATTTCATGCTGGGGACACCATACATTTATTAACCATAGGGGAAGAGAGTAATTATAGGGAGAGGGTGATTATAGGGGCACAGAGCAAGAAAGAAACATGGAGAGTGGGATCATCTTATAGCAGAAGAAAAGTGGTCATTTTGTGAACTGAGCTGTGGCTCTGAGTCAGACCCAGACTGGGACCTTGGCCTTGAGATCTTAGGCGAGTTATATCATCTCCATGAGCCCTGATCTTCTAATTTCTGAAATGGAGTAATAAAAGTATCTCCCTCATAGTGTGTTGTGAGATTGTGCACGTAACGCACTTAGCACAGTCCCTTGCACACAGCAAGCACTTAAATATATCAGATGTGCATCTACTGGGGGTGCCAAAAAAATGTATTCACATTTTAAACTATGTTAAGAGATGTTTGCTGTACTCAGAAGTGTCTGAATGCTGATGGTAACCACTTTGAGTACCTCTTGTAATTGCAGAAGTCAAAGATGACTTCTATTCATCTTACTGAATACAGTTTTTTCATCATATTGAATACAGTTTTTTCTTTTCTTAAAATTTAAAATGTGTATACATTTTTTTCTGGTACCCTTTGTAGTTAATATTAACTGAAATAGCATCAGGCAAACTGACAAGAACAAAACAGGCAGATCAAGACAAAACAAAGAGTTAAGATGACAAACAAAGGAGAGGATTTTTACCCTGAATTGTCCAGGCTACTTTTTCTCCATTGCCCAACTTTCTCCAGAGATTGCTTGGTTCCCTCTGCTTCACCTTTGCTGCCATGCAGAAAGGTCTTCATTATCATCTCACTTTCCGGCTGTTGGGTGTGTACCGCCTCATATAAAGGAAATGGTGTAAGCTGTAGCCCCTGACCTGCCTCCCAGACAGGTCTGTGAAACTGGGGGAGGCACGTGTCACCATGGTTCACTTAGTGTATAAATCCTGTGAGATTGGTTTGCTCAGAAAGCTTTGCTGGTGTTTATATTAATGGAACTTGGGGTATGTAGGTAGACACGGAGGGAATTGCTTTATTCTTCTTTTTCACTGATAGAGCAATGGCACCTATTAGAGCAAACACAATTCCCTGACAAAAACTATATTGCCAAGGATTAGATACTCCCTCCTTGTTTGGGTCACTTTTCCTTGCCAGTGTTGATAGGATCAAACTCTCTTATGAGCACCCTGACTTCCAAATAATATATTGTGAATGCCTGGAAACCCTGCTGTCACTTGCTGGGGTTGAAGTATTCAGCCACTGAAACTACTTTCATTGAGTTCAGAATAAATATCAGGGTTAGCTTCCTTCTCCAGGAAAGTCATTTGGTTTTACTAACCTGATTGGACTTGTGGGACTGGGCATGGCAGACTCGATGAAAGAAGATTGCTCAAGGGTAGGGAACAGAGCCGTGCCGTGCTCTTCTCATTCCTGTTCTTGCCTATGGTTGACTTCTCTCCTCTCTCTTATTCCATACTCTTTCTAACTCTTTCCCTCTCTTTCTTTATTCTGTTCCATTCACCCACTGTGAGTTTCTTTCCTGATTGTTATGCGCTTACCAAAGTCATTCTCTGCTTCCCTCAGGGGTCAGGAGTATTGGTAATAGAACAGAGACTGGACAGCGTAAAGTTTTACCGTGTAGTGACAAACATTTACTCTTAAAGTTGGCCATGACCTTCAAAAGTTTGTGACCTCCTCTTTGTCTTGGACGAAGTTACTACTGATGTTTCCAGGCTGATGATTCATACAGCAAGTCATAAACTGGTAACCCAAAAACTTGGACTGACAAAAAATGGTTTTTAAATTTTTAATTGATTTAGTTACAAAACAGTTTTTTTGTCTTTTTTTTGAGCTGGAGTCTCACACCATTGCCTAGGCTGGAGTGCAGTGGCATGCTCATGGCCACCCCAGCGTCGACCTGCTGGGCTCAAGTGATCCTTTTGCCTCAGCCTTTCAAGTATCCAGAACTACAGGCACATGCTACCACGCCTGGCTAATTTTTGATTTATTGTAGAGACCAAGTTGCCTGGGCTGGTCTTGAACCCGCGGGCTCAGGTAATCCACTTGCCTCGGCCTCCCAAAGTGCTGGGATTACAGGCTGAGCCACCGAGCCCAGCCTAGTTACAAAACATTTAAACATCCTAAAATAGCATATAAAAATCTAGATATCTAAATAATCCAGAGAAGGTTGAAGGTGGGCATTCTTGGTCTGATTCTCATGGTGCAGTGGTTGGTGGGCTCTGGGCAGCTCCAGTTCCTTTGTAAGGACACATGCCCCTTCATTTCTTGACACACCTTCCTCACCAGTAGGTGTGTATATTAGTTAGCTCTGTTTTTCTTAAGAGTTTTTCATCTGAACCACAGAAGGTAGACAATGATTTTTGAGTGGCTGTTTTCTTAGTTCTCTCAAAGGAGGTACAGAGTGCCATTCTAGGTGCATAGGAGAAAAGTTAGGGCAGAATTAAGTTATGACTTTATTCTCTCAGAGGATAGTGTTGAGATAGGCTAAGTACCTTTTGAAAAGCAGTGTGGGGCCAGGCTCGGTGGCTTAGTCTGTAATCCCAGCATTTTGGGATGCCAAGGCGTGTGGACTGCCTGTGCCCATGGGTTTGAGACCAGCCCAGCAACTTGGCGAGACCTCGTCTCTACAATAAATCAAAAATTAGCTGGGCGTGGTAGTGCGTGCCTGTAGTTCCAGCTACTTGGAAGGCTGAGGCAGAAGGATTGCCGGAGCCCAGCAGGTCCACACTGGGGTGGCCATGCGTGTGCCACTGCTCTCCAGCCTGGGCGACAGAGTAAGACTCCAACTCAAAACAAAACAAAAAAAGCAGTGTAGGGGGACAGCATGGTGGCCAAGAACACATGTCTCAAAGTTAGACATTCTTGGAATAACCACCTCCTAGGATTGTAGCTAGGATTCAAAACTTTAAGTGTGATAGAAATCAAAACAGTCACTGTCTCTGGGGATGGGGGTTGCTTAAGAAGGGGCATGAGAGAACTTTCTAAAGTGATGGAAGTGTTCCATATCTCACTTGAACATTATTTATAAAGATGAGCAGATCTGTAAAATTCCTTGAGCTACATGGTTAATATCTGTGTATTTCACTAGGAGTAAATTATTGCCTCCATAAACATACATGAAAGCATGCAGAGTGCTTAGCAAAATGCATAATAACCTTTAGTTATTGTTATCATGCTTGTTTCTGGAAATTTCGATTATAAAAATGGATAAAATGACCCAAAATGAGATGATGAGCATTTCCTTTTCAACCATAGATTTTACTGCAAGCATTTGAGAGCCCAGATAACAGCTAAAGCTTCTTGCCAAAGATAATTGTCAAGGGAAAACTAGTGGATCAATGCTAATTTTATGGAGCGATTGAATCACTATAGAAGGATAGGCCTAATTTGTTGTAGCTGTTTTTCATGATGCTGTAAAAATTTATGGGTTTCAGAGACATACCAAAGGTGGTTTATTACCTGGGAGAAAATGTCTGTGCTTAGAGTAACTTGCATCTTGACTAGTCACCCAATATTTATTCAATAACTTAAAAATTAATATCCATGTTGGGAACTTCTAGCTGAAACAATCACAAAATAGGGTTTTAATTAGTAATCACACTGTGATAGCCAATTATTTGCATATACCTAAAAGCTTTTAACACAAAAATTGAGAGAGCATATTTTTTGGCCAAGTACTCTTGGTTCAAATTTTTGTTATGTCTTTAACAAGTAGAGTGGTTTTGATTTGGGGCACATTATTTGACATCTCCCCCTCCCCCTCCCCCTCCCCCTCTCCCTCTATTCAGTTGGGGCTCTCATTCTGGCACCCAGGCTGGAGTACAGTGGCGCGATCACAGCTTGCCACAGCCCTGACTTCCTGGGCTCAGGCAAACCTTCTGCCTCAGCCACCTGAGTAGCTGGGACTACAGGTGCATGCCACCCTACCAGCTAATTTTTAGATTTTTTTTTGTAGCAATGAGGTCTCACTATGTTGCTCAGGCTGGTCTTGAACTCCTGAGCTATAGCAATAACCTCTTTCCTTGGCCTCCCAAAGTGCTGGAATTACAAACATGAGCCACTGCACTTGGTCTAACCTCTCTTTCTTAGTTGGCTCACCTGTAAAATAGAAATAATGATAGTACCTGTATGTCTGTGAGGATTACATACATGTCGAATAGTGTCTTGCACATAGTACTATTATATATTTATTGTCATTTATGTGTGGTTTGTTAGAAAACTGACTTTTTTGTGATTTGTCTTGAATTTTGTTCAAAATGCATGTGTATAGTGGTTGATGAAAGTGATATGAAATAGACGTTCAAGTAGAAAGGACTGAAACCCGGACCTTATAGGAAACATATTGGTTTTCAGTTTAGCTGACTTTGGCTTTGTTACTACCTTATTCTGTGACCTTGATTAAGTCACTTCACCTCCCTAGGCCTTGTTTTCTCATCTGTTAAATAAGGATTTGGACTTTATATTGTCTGTGTCTCCCTTTAGGCCTTGTGATCTCAAGTATTTGAGTCATGTTCATTATTATTTTATTGCACAGCTTGGTCCCCAAGTCACAGAAGAACTCTAGTAACTCGATTGTGATTGTCATTATCTGGTTGTGGTCAGAACCATCCATGGGAATTTAAAAAGCACAGGCCTTGTACAACACAGAGTAGCTGGTTTGCTGAGAGATCTTCTGCTCCTGTGAAGAAAGCTGGCCATAGACGTGGCCATGGTGTTGTAGTGGCAGCATTCTCTGCATGTGAAAATGACACCATTGAGTCTGTGACCAGATGTTTCCAATGGTGTTTTCCTGCCTAAGAGTGTTCAGTTCACACATTCTTTTCTGGTTCTCAACTCCCAACATCAGCGTCCAGGTTAGTTTTATACAGAGCCAAATCTTCAACAACTCTCTCCATTCCTTCAAGTCTTTGCTAAAATATTACCTTCTCTGTGAAGTCAAATGTTGCCTTCCCATGTTTTAAAAAAGTTGAACCAGGCTGGGCATGGTGGCTCAAGCCTGTAATCCCAGCACTTTGGGAGGCTGAGGTGAGAGGATTGCCTGAGCCCATGGGTTCGAGAACAGCCTAGGCAACTCATCTCTACAATAAATCAAAAAATTAGCCGGGCGTGGTAGCGTGTGCCTGTAGTTTCAGTTACTTGGAAGGCTGAGGCGGAAGGCTCACCTGAGCTCAGTGAGTGGATACTGGAGTAGCTGTGAGCATGCCACTGCACTCCAGCCTGGGTGATGGAGTGAGACTCCAACTAAAAAATAAAATTAAATTAAAAATTAAAAAATATTTGAACCCCTTGCACTCTGTAGCCCCTGGTACTATGGATCTTTTTTCACTTCTCTTTTTTTTTTTTTTCCTTTTCCTGAGGGCAGTGGGAGGGTGTCTTTTTCTCAAAAATCACTCATCGTCTTGTGACATAGTGTAATATACTTTGGTTTTGATGGTGTTTATCTGTCTCTCCCATCACTACCTCCTACCACTGCCATGAGATCAGGGATCTCTGTTTTTACTCACTGATGTATCCTGGATGCCTAGAACAGTACCATTGTAGGACCTGAAGGAAGACACATATTTGGCAGGTGGTGGCAGTGTTAATGCTCGTTTAACTACATTCCACTCTAAATACGCCTCTATGGTAATTCTAGATACCTTATATTGTATTCAGGGAAAGCTAAGCTTTGCCTAGCTCTGTAATGGAGAGAAAATTGGGACCGAATTTGAGTTCAGCTTCTAACTGACTTACAAGTTAGGGGTCTTTGAGAAGTTTCCTGCTTTCTTTAGGACCTCGATGTCTTCATTTATGAAATAGTTTTAATTAGGTTGATCTCACAGAGTGCTGTCAGGAATGTATGCGCTCATGTATCTGAAGATGTGTGTTTCACGAAAGTTTCTGTCTGAAAGTACCTCAACTAAGAGACACCCTACACACCATCTCTAAGATGGTAAGAAATGATGTTCATAGGGATACTGAAGTATCTTGTGGTTCATCAGAGGTAATGTATTTTAAACTTAAGTATAAGGCATATTAAAATTTGTGGAGCACGTTGATCATAATATATATTAAAAACTGTACACGCTTTGACCTAGCAATCTAGTTTCTCAGGACGTGTCTGAGAGGTGTATATGGACATATGTGAAACATGTATGTGCCATGCCCGTGGCCTTCAAGAACACTTCCGTGCTGCTGACTTAAAGACCTAAGTCTCAAGGCCCAGTCTTCTTGACCCTGAAATCCACACTCATTTCCAAGTGCCTTTGTGACACCACCCCTTGAAGTCATGCATGTTCCTCAGTAGTAAAAGAATTGCCTGTGCCCCTCACCCTCTCCATTCTCTTCTTGCCCCTGGAGCCAGCTGCTCCCCGACCATTCTTCATACTGACAAATGGCACCCTCTTTCATCTGGCTGCTGTCACGTGACCTTGGGATTCTCCTTGACTTCTGTCCTTTCTCACTCCAGGGCTCAGGCAGCAGTGAATCCTGTTAGGTCTACTTCCCCAATAGATTCCAAATACAGCAGTCCCCACCTTCTCACCCACCTCTCTGCAGGCCTGGGCCCTGTCCCCCTCTCCGATCAATGGCAGTAGTCACAGGCCTCTGCTCTCCACACCTTGTCCCCTGCAGCCTATTCCCTAGAGAACAATTAAAGCGATCCCAAAGCAGAAATTGGATCGTCTCATTCCTACACCTCGGTTTGTCAGTTGTAGCTGTCACAGTCGGTGTGATACCTGAGGTGTTTTGTTTTTTTTTTTTGAGTTGGCGCCTCACTTTGTCGCTCAGGTTGGAGTGCAGTGGCACACTCACAGCCACCCTGGCATTGACCTGCTGGATGCCGACGATCCTCCCGCCTCAGCCTTCCAAGTAGCTGAAACCCCAGGCATGCACTACCACGCCTGGCTAATTTTTGATTTGTTGTAGAGACAAGTCTCGCCAAGTTGCCCGGGCTGGTCTTGAACCCGCGGGCTCAGGCAATTTACTCACCTCAGCCTCCCAAAGTGCTGGGATTACAGGCTGAGCCACCAAACCCAGCCATGAGGTTTTTACCGTAAAACCCTATGTGCTCCCCCTTCTGCCTGAGCCCAAGCTCATTTTCAGACATTGTCTCTCAGTTCTCTCTGATCTAGCCTTACTATGTGTCCTCCATGCCAGGTCCCAACCCCGGCCTCAGGGCCTTTGTACTTGATGGTGTTTTCCCTGACTGCAGTGCTTCCCCCGATGTTCTCAGTCATTATTCTCTTCCTTGTTCAAGTCTTGTTCTCAAATCTTCATAGCAGACAGACTTTCCCTGTCCAGCCCTTAAACAGAAGCTCCCCAATACTATATCCTGCTGCTGTACTTTTGTCTTCATAAGACTAATCCCCAATAATAAATACTGAAGATTACACGTTGATTTGTTTATCGTTTCCTCCACAAAGATGTAAGGTCTGTCAGGTGGGCAGCACAAGATAGTTCGCGGTGTGTATTTACTGGTTTAAATCATCCTAGGTAACAGGAAATTACTAGAAACAACTTCAGTGTTCTGCTCTGAGGAGTGTGTTAAGTTAAATATCGTACATTCAGGCCAGGTGCAGTGGCTCAAACCTGTAATCCCAGCACTTTGGGAGGCCGAGGCAAGGGGATTGCCTGAGCCCACTGGTTCGAGACCAGCCTGGGCAACATGGTGACTGAGACCTTGTGTCTACATTAAAAAAAAAAAAAAAAAAAAAAAAATTAACCGGGCATGGTAGCTCACACCTGTAGCTCCCCCTCCACAGAGGTAACCACTATTACTAGCTTTTTTCTGATCTTTATAGAAGTGTTCAATACATATGCAAGCTTTCTTCAATATATATGTTCAATGCATATACATGTTTATGGTTTCCCTTTTTACACAAAGAGTATATATATATTTTGAGTTGGAGTCTCACTCTGTCGCCCAGACTGGAGTGCAGTGGCCGCTCCTGGCCACCGCAGCCTCGACCTGCTGGGCTCCGGCGATCCTTCCGCCTCAGCCTTCCGAGTAGCCGGAATTACAGCCATGTGCTACCACGCCCAGCTGATTTTTTGATTTATTGTAGAGATGAGGTCTCACCAAGTTGCCCAGGCGGGTCTCGAACACGCGGGTTCAGGTAATCCACTCATCTCAGCCTCCCAAAGCATGGGATTACAGGCTGAGCCACTGAGCCCGGCTACAAAGAGCATATTTTAAGCAATGCTAAACCTAACTTGGTCCACTTAACATAGCTAAGTGATAGACCAATAAAAAAAT
Organism: Tarsius wallacei; assembly: GCA_963574415.1. NCBI lineage: Eukaryota > Metazoa > Chordata > Mammalia > Primates > Tarsiidae > Tarsius > Tarsius wallacei. Next base: position 45 of record CAUYQG010025095.1, on the reverse strand, counting down.
ACAGAAATCTATTTTTTTAATCTTTATTTATTGAGTCAGAATCTC
>CAUYQG010025093.1:0-11962 GCA_963574415.1 Tarsius wallacei | reverse complement strand
ATTTTTTTTTTTTTTGAGTTGGAGTCTCACTCCGTTGGAGTGAGATTGGAGTGCAGTGGCCGCTCCCGGCCACCGCAGCCTCGACCTGCTGGGCTCCGGCGATCCTTCTGCCTCAGCCTTCCAAGTAGCTGGAACTACAGGCACGCGCTACTATGCTGGCTAATTTTTTTTTTTTTTTTTCTGAGTTGGAGTCTCACTCTGTCGCCCAGACTGGAGTGCAGTGGCTGCTCCCGGCCACCGCAGCCCCGACCTGCTGGGCTCCGGCGATCCTTCCGCCTCAGCCTTCCAAGTAGCTGGAATTACAGGCGCGCGCTACCACGCCCGGCTAATTTTTTGATTTATTGTAGAGATGAGGTCTTGCTTGCCCAGGTGGGTCTCGAACCCGCGGGCTCAGGCAATCCACTCACCTCAGCCTCCCAAAGCGCGGGATTACAGGCTGAGCCACTAATTTTTTGATTTATTGTAGAGATGAGGTCTCGCCAAGTTGCCCAGGCAGGTCTTGAACCCGCGGGCTCAGGCAATCCACTCACCTTGGCCTCCCAAAGCACGGGATTACAGGCTGAGCCACCGAGCCCGGCAACTTACAACTTTTAAAGAAAGAGAATCAATAATTTAAAAAAAAAATCTACCTGTAAAAAAGCACCAGGCCTAGATGGTTTTATAGGCAAAGTGTTATATCCAGCTTCTTGAAAAGTATAGTACAGGCTTATGGTATACACATAATGTTGACTGAAAAAGTAAGTTGCAAAAAGATTGGCACAGTATGAAAATACTTATTTAAAAATGTTTAGTATGAAAACTGTTCTGAAACAAGCAGAATTGTCAAAATATAACTCTGGTTGGCCTGTTCCCTCCCCCACACCTGAACAAAGAGCCAGCTGAGAGGTGCGCCTTGTCCCAGATGAAGGGGTAGCACCCAAGCTCAGCTTCCCATGTTTCTAGTGGCTCCCACCCTCCATCTTGGGGGACTACACATCCCACAGGCACCAAGTTGTTCCCTATAAACATCCAGCACCCACACTTAGCATGTTACTGACAAGCTAGCCTTCTGAGAGGGACACCCAGGCTGGACTCTTTGCTGGACTAGAACCTAGCCCTGTACAACGACACCCTGGCATATCTTCCTATGAAAAAAGAGACTGAGCACCGCATGCAATTTCATCTTGCAGACTCAGGTTTTGTGGTTTTCTTTCCTTCAACGAAGGTTGTTCCTTAACCCAGGTGGATGGCATTGTAGAGGTCATGCCAATCCTTGAGCAACAGGTGGCAGTCCAGAGGGGACTCAGCTAGCAGAACAGAAACAATACAATGTATTTGTAGACACATGCATATTTAGTCATGGTGTAAAACATGAAGAGCTCACCCTAACTTCCAAATGATGGCTACCCCTGGAGCTGAAAGAGAACAGTAATCAGGGAGAGACCCAAAGGGGCTCTAGCTGTATCTATAAGTTTTGACTCTTACAATAATTTTTTGAAGCAAAAATCACAAAGTATCAATGTTGGTTAAATCTGAGTGGTAGGTACATCTTGGATCCTCTTCTTTTTCCTCCTCACTAATCTGACCCATTACTAAAGTCTGTGATATATTAAAGATGGCCACTAATGTTTTGTTGTTCCTCTCCACAGGAGGTAGTTATTTTCTGTCGTGGACTGAACCTGGACTGGTCTTTTGACTTGTTTTGACCCACAGGCAGTGGTAGAGGTGATGCTGTGCCAGCTCTAGGCCTAAGCCATAAGAATGTTAAAGAGCTTCTGCTACTGAGGTCTGGGATTTCAGCTGTAGGCTATAAAGAAGCTTGAGCTAGATGTCTGGTTGATGAGAAAGTATGTGGAAGAGAGAAGTCACGTGAAGGAGTATTGAAGCACCGGCATTGGAATGAAGCAAGAACTACCCAGCTGAACCCTGCCCAGATTCTGGACCCACAGAAACCTGGGAAATCATAAATTGTTATTGTTTTAAGCCCATAAGTTATAGGATGGCTTGCTACATAATAATAGTAAGTACCTAAAACAAGTCCTGATAGCTTTCTTTTAAAACATATTCCCAGTCCATTTCTTCTTCCCATTCCTACCCCACCGTCCTGGGATATGCCTGCTGTCTTTCCTCCGGGGCCCTGGTAACAGCCTTCTGACTCCCTAAATAAGATTGTGCTGCTCCTCAGGGGCTTCCATCAGGTTCTGAACAATGTACACCCCTGCCACAGCCTGCTATATAGGCTTACCCCTCCAGCCCCATACAATGCTTCTCTCACTCTGCTCCAACTGCACAGGCCATTCTGCTATTACTCAAACATACTAAGCTCATTCCCACTTTCCAGCTTTTACAGCTGGCTGATGCCCTGCCTGGAGCACCATTTCCCCAACTCTTTACCGAACTGATCTCCTGGCTCCATTCACTTGATTCTACTTAAATGCCACCCCTCCTTAGATATCTTCCTTGATCGTGCCCCATGCCTATCATTCTCCATTCCTGCAACCTGGTTGATTTCTTTGTGGGCCTTTTCACTCCTAACAGTAGAGCACATGTTTACTTACTGTGTTTTCCCCCTGGAATATATGCATTATGAGGACATTTTTCTGAGGGTCCTATCTATAGCAGGCTCTGACACAGAATGGAGCGAATGAATGAGCACAGGAAGGAGGTCTGGGCATAACATTCTCTGTTGTTTTCAGTATGTTAAAAAAAAATCTTCTCCCCTGACTTCCTTGGGCTCCCTCTTTCTGGTCAAGTGAACAGATCTGAGCTTCCACATCCATGCCTTATCCAATAACAATTAAAAATAGTTGTGTGGTGCCTCTTCCACACACAATCTTGCTCTAATGCTTTCATCATCAAGTGTCACTCTCTGGTTTCCTTCCTGTTCTTTGCTGTCTATTTTTCCTGCTACAATTCAAAGCCCTGAGAACAGTATCTGCCACAAATAGATGTATGATAATGGCTGAAATGATAAAGCTGAATTAATAAAGATAAACAACAAGTCAGGTCTTAGAAGAAATGCAGATAATGCAGGCCATTAAAAAGAACTTCACGCTGGGCGCAGTGGCTCGTGCCTGTAAAGCCTGCAATCCCGGTACTATGGAAAGGCCGAGGAAAGAGAATTGCCTGAGTCCAGGAGTTAAAGACCAGCCTGGGCAACATAGCAAGACATCATCTCTACAAGAAATCAAAAACTTAGCTGGGTGTGGTGGCGTTGCCTGTAGTCCCACCTACTAGGAAAGCTAAGGCAGAAGGATCACCTGAGCACAGCAGGTCAAGGCTGCAGTGGCTGTGAGCATGCTACTGCTGGGTGACAGAGTGAGACTCTGGCTCAAAAAAACCCCCCCAAAACAAACAAACAAACAAAAAAACTTTCAAAAATAAGTGTCAATGAAAAAAAAATTTTTTTTGCCAGCATTTTTTCTGACTTCTTTTGGCATCGTATGAAGTTGCTTTCCATGTAATTTATAGAAACTCTGCCTACAAGGTCAGCTGGTTGCAAATTTCCCTAATAATGCTTTGAATCATAGAATTACTGGTTTACCAATAAAACCAGAAACATAAAAAATGGATTGCGTGTGTGTGTGTATGTGCGCACGCACTTAGGAAGAGGTTAGGAAGGAAGGAAACACACTCAGCTAACAGTGCTCACCATGGGTGCAATAGAAAAGGGTCAAAGAGAACCATGGCTTTCTACCTGTCACTTCAACCCAATACAAGAATGTGTGAAGTTACAGACAAATAACATTTCGTTTAACATTCAGGGAGGAATTGGGCACAGGAGAATGTCCCTTGCCTCCTGTCAGACAGAGGCTCTTTGCTCGCTTTTTGTTTCTGAACCCAGAGATGATGTTTGCACAGAGATGAGGCAACTGCCCACTAGAGCCAAATGAGCCTAGAAGCTGGAGTGGGGGTGGAGGGGCCCTGCCCTGGCCTCCCCAACTCAGCCCCACCAGCACAGCGAGGTCCTCCACCGCTGACCAGCACAGGTGTGGGCTACCTGTGACCACTCACTTGTATCTCAGAGTTCATATGGTCAGCTCAAGTCCCAAATGAGCTACTAGCAGGAATTTCAAAGAGCCATTCTTGTCCACTTGAAATCAAATTCTAACCTCAAATTAGCAATGTCACATGGTCTCATACAGTTTTTCTAGGTCTTTAAACATCGCTAAGCCTCTGAAAGTTCAAAGTGCCGCAGAAATTAAGTTATTTGTGTTACCGGTTTCTCCTGAAATGACCAGGTAGGTGATTTTAAGCTAACACTTGGCAACGTGCCCTGGCCCCTGGGTGTCGGAAGATGAACAGAGGATGAGAAGACACGCTGGGCATAACCCTTGCCAGTACTGTCAAAAGGAACTATGATCCTAAACATTCTTTACTGTGAAAATACAGCTTCTGACAAATGTGTGATTACTCCTGCAGCTCAGGAAGGATTCTACTGTTGAGATGCATGTTTCTATTCCGGAGGTTTTTTTCTCTTTTCCTTTTTGTAACAAATGTCACCCAATAAATAGCAAGATGGTCAAGTGGAGTCTAGACAAACTGACCACAGGGGTGGCCTGGATAGTAAAGGGACTCAGAATTGGGACTTCCAAGGAATGCTGGTAGCTCCCTATTCTCATTCATTGGGGTTCTTGAAAATATATATGAAATTCTTATACCAGAGCTTAGAGAGCGTCATTCCCAGAGAACTAAAGAATTTCATTAAAATCTCCAATTATGGCTCCTTCAAGGTCTAACTCACGGGGACCAGGAGTTCAGACAGGTGGGTGAAAATCCTTGTCTTTCACAGGGTCCTGGGGATGTCCTTCACAGGCATCTCCCTGCACAGAGGCCACTGACCTCCTTGTGGGGGCCAGGGCAGATGGCCAGCAAGAAAATCTTCTCTCTTGCCGGTTAAATGCATGACAACGTGGGCCTGGGCTGCTCCCCAGCAAGTGCAGGGGCCACCGGGTACAGCTGCCCTGCCCACCCACGTAAAAAGGGTCAAGTCAGGAGCAAGCGTGGGGTGGGGGTGGCAGGGAAGTGGGTGAGGGCTGAGGCTCTGGGTGAACCACCACCTTCATTCGGGCTCAGGCCACCCAGAATGGGGTGAGTAAGTGGGCGTGCTCCTGAGAGACCTTCCACAGTGGGGGAGGGGAAGGGGTGAGCAGAAGGGGTAGCTCTTCCCCAGGACCCAGGTGGCTGTGGCCTAGTCAGGCCATGGATGGACTAAGGTGAAAATGGTCTAGTGATTTCCATGTGGAACCTGTGAATTTGACAATGGCCAACCAGTGGGACAGCTTATTCAGATGAAAAAACAATCTGTAGAGAGGGCAAGTGTCTGCTTTTAGTTATTCCAAGAAAGGGGAAAGGGATTCTTATTGGCCTAAATGATGGAGTTAGATGCAATGAGAGCAGGAGAGCAGGACAGATTCCTATAGCAGCACAGCATAAACTTCCTAACAGAGGTGTCCACAGAAAGCCAGGCATCATTTGCTAGGTAGTAAGCTCCCCATCGCTAAAAGCAAGCAAGCATATTCTGGATAAATAATCAGGATAAAATCTAAGTCTCAGACTAAGGTTTTTATTCAAAGCCTCATCAAGCCCCAGAGACTCTATAGTTGGGCTCTGCTTTGTAGATATGAAGCACAGCTGTGCTAACTGCTACCTGCATGGCTAGATACCCTGGACACCCACACCCACTTCTCCCATCGCCAGGGCCACGAACCAGCCTCCCTTTCTTTTGCTTCAGTCAATGAGGGATTCCTTACTGGACACTGGCTACACTCCCTGGAGGAGCCCAATGCATTCCCGTGGTTAGGCTGGTGTCTTCTTCCCAGCAAAGTCCTATCTAATCCTCCTTTCCCGGATCCCATGGTGTGAGCACAGCCCAAGCAAGACACCCACAGGAGGAACAGGTTAAGGATGTGGGCTGGCTCATCAGTGGACATCAGTCCCTGATAGAATTTCCTACATTGGCCAAGAAGGCAAGCTGCCACCCTAGAGGCACTTCCCAATTTGGTCTATTTCCTGCTTCTATTTCTAGAAGGCAGAAAGAGCCCCCACTTGAGCAAAACACTTGGCTCTTATATTAAAGAGTTATATTTTTAATACAGATTTGAAAAAGCAAAAGGAGAATAAAAAAGACATTGGAAGTAGCCATGAAACAACCTGGGATTTGAAGACCCTCCGAAATGTTCCTTCTGTTCCTTTGGTCCATGCTGGGTCCGGTGGTGAACAGTGCTCTGAGAGGCATGCGGCTGTGTCAGGGTTTTCAGGGCTAAAGTGACAACCACTCGCAGAGTGGGGTGTGAGCCACCACCTGGATGATGTCTGCCCAAGCACCCCCACGCCCCCCAGTCCAGAAGACTCTCACCAAGGGTTCTCCACCTGAATTATATGAAAGTTTCCTCGTGTCTCGGCTGTGCTGAGTAGTGCACCTCAGCTGGCAGGACAGGTTTTTCTTTTTGGGGGGAGACAGGTTTTTCCACTCTGACTAGTGTCAGACATACGTAGAAGAAAGTCTAATGACATGTTTGTCAAGGTCATCCACCCAGCAGCCCAGGTCCAGTACCTCATTTATGGCTTGCTCTGTCAGCTCACCAACTCTAAACTCATCAAAACCTTCTAAATGTTCCTGTGGCACTGCAGGCAAGCTGACTGCTCACAGGGCTAATGAGGGGAGGGCTGTTACACACCCTTCTGGGACACAACTGTACTGCACAAACACACAGTGGGCCACGTGGCAGGCACACGTAGACCCCACCTCACGCCGACCAGGTGAAGCCTGTCACATCCACATGCTATGAAAGGATTTCTCAACAAATGTGTTGAGGCCATGTAAGTCCAAACAGGTAGGGGTGTGAAAACATACCTAGTACACAAGTAAAAATACAAAATACCATTATTAAAAAAAAAAAACCCAGGTAAAAAACGTGTTGCATTAAAAAGTCTGGGTCTTTTTCTAAACCACACTTAGAAATGTCATTTTCAATCAAATAAAGCTAATTAACCTAGCCATCACCTCAAATGTTTGACACTCTTCGTGCTGAAAACCTTAGTGGTATTGAAGTGCACAGTATTGAATTGTTAGCTATATTAACCACACTGTGCAATAAATCTCATTATTTCTATTTTTTTTAAAAAGAAATATTTTCTTTCTTTTCTCTCTCTCTTTCTTTCATATTATTAGAACTTTGTCATTTGCTCCTTCCTTCCTTCTTTCTTCTTTTTTTTCTTTCAGAGAGAGTCTCGTTCTGTTGCCCAGGCTGGAGTGCAGTGGTTCAATCATAGCTCACTGCAGACTTGACCTCCTGGGCTCAAACTATTTTCCAGCCTCAGCCTCCTGAGTAGCTGGAACTACAGGTGCCTGCCACTAAGCCCCACTGCTTTTAAAAACATTTCATTGGTTGCAGGGAGGGCGTCTCACTATGGTGCCCAGGCTGGTCTTAAACTCCTGGGCTCAAGTAGTCCTCCCACCTCAGCCTCCTAAAGCACTGGTATTACAGATGTGAGCAATTTTATCATTTTCAAAGGATTTTTAAAGGGTGAGGGAGCTGCCACTACATTAATTTGAGTATCGCTGGATTTCCTTTTGGCAGTCAGCTTTTCTTAGCCAGAGCAGAAAATTGGGTCTGAAACAGCCTTCCCTGAAGTGAGGCTGGTAGTTTTGTGGGGTAGAAGAGGGAAAACCAGGGTTCCCCATGAACCCCAGAGGTCTGAGAGAAAATGCGATGGAACAAATTCAGCTCCAGCTCTGAGGATATACTCAGAGGGTAAGCCCTGCAGGGCATTCGGCTGTTATATACATATGCACATATTTATTTATTTATTTAATTTATTTATTTTAAAATCTGTCACCCAGCCTAGAGTGCAGTGGCACGAGCATGGGCACAGGCGACCCTTCCATCTCAGCCTCCTGAGTAGCTGGGACAACAGGCACGGTCCTCCCACATCTGCCTCCCAAAGTGTTAAGATTACAGGCAGGAGCCACCATGCCTGGCCTGCAGTCATATTAAGTATTCCCCATTTGTTCCAGAAAGGTATGAAAGGGGAAGAGGCCAGTTGAAGCCAATTTGACCTTGAATGTGAGCACAAGAGGCAAGCTGGTTAGATCCTAATAACAAACTATCAGTATTTAAAGAAACAGCAATTTAAAAAATAACTTGTCGCTTTGGGAGGCTGAAGTGGGAGGAACATTTGAGGCCAGGAGTTTGAGACCAGCCTGAGCAAAATAGTAAGATTCTTTCTCTACAAAAAAATTAGCTGGGTGTGGGGATGCACGCCTTCAAAATTAGCTGGGCATGGTGCCACTGGGGCTACTAGGGAGGCTGAGTTGGGAGGATTACTTGAGCCCAAGAGTTCAAGGCTGCAGTGAGCTATAATTGCACCACCGCACGCTAGCCTGGGCAACAAAATGAGACCCTGATTCTTTTAAAAAAAAAATCTGCCATATTATTCTTCTGATTGCAAAACAAAGACAAAACAAAACAAAAAGTAACATTTATACATTGTAGAAAACATAAACACCACAGATAAGCAAAGCACAGTGTAAGCCCAGCACACAAGTATGACTATATGCAACTCTTTGAGTGCCACTTGCCCTGTGGCTGTGGCCTTGATGTATGTATTTACATTCTGTAAAAATGAAATCCAACATGCAATGGTTTCAAGCTGGGCTCTGCAGGGGGTGTTGTAGGCTTCACCTCCTCTGGAGGTGAGGCCTGCGGGCTCAGCGGTTGCGGGTTCAGCTCTGTGGTTCACCTGTGGGGCCTTTAAACGCTCTGAGCATGGGCATAGATTAGTAGCTTTCCTTATCAGGATTCAATTATGACTACAATTCCTTAATGCATCTTTTATTTAATACTGACCACAGGACAGAATTTTCCAAAGAACTTCAGGCTACTTTCCATGCATCTTCAACTCTGTGCTTTCTGTGTCCCTGCACAAACACCTCTCTCACCCTCAGGGATTCACAGGGTGTCACTTCCCTGTCCTGTCTCAGCCCAAAGCACCTGCTTAAGTCCCACCAGGACCCTCACCCTCGTATGTGCCCGCAAGGTTATTCAGAACAGGGATGATGTGGAGTCCTGAGATTGAGACTTTTCTGAGTCTGCTTGTTCCCATCTGATCACAGCTGTTGGGGAGAGGACGCCCCCCTCAGGAACAGTGTAACTCAGACACAGGCCTTTAAGGAAAAAAAAATGGGGGCTGGGGAATGTCAGTGTTTTGGCTTCTCAAGCACATTAACATGTTCTGGCTATTTGTCCTACCCCAAGGCCGGAGGTAGGGCCGGGTTTGTCCTGGGCCCTTCGTGCCCAGGTTCCTGTGACCTGTTACAATCCATGGGGGGATCACTGGCATCATCACAGTCTTGCCACTCATCGGCATGACCCAGAAACCTGTTGGAAAGGCAGACTCTCCGTGCCCCAGACCTACCAAATGAGATTCTGCATTTCACCAAGACCCCCAGAGCACTCGCAGCACATTATAAATTGAGAAATGCTGTTCTATGGGACTCAAACCATTTAGATTGGTTGATTTTCCACCAGAGCTGCACAAGAGAATCATAGGGGGACTTTTAAAAAATGACCATGCCTGCCCTTTCCCCACAAGATGCTGCCCCAGTGGGGGGTGCCTGGGCATTGGCAGTTTGAGAAGCTCCCCAGCAATTCTGTGGGCCTGAGTTGAGAAAACTCGTTAGGTCACCAAATGTTGGCCAGGAGGGGGATGGAGCAGAGTCTCTGTGGGGCTTTTTCCACATGACAGTCACCTACTTAACAAGCCCCAAACTGATACAATGTCCCTGTCCCTGGCTCCACCCGCATGCCTCATCCCCCAGGAATGCTGTGAGGAGTAGCAGGAGGGATAATGAAGTTGCAAGTGCTCTAGAAAGGTAGAAGTGTTACCCAAAAATCAGCTCTAGCATTCTATTGCTCATGCCACCATGAGCTCACAGTAATACAGCAAAGCCTTTCTAAAGGCAACTGAAAAAGACATGTGCCTGAAAAAACATTTTTTTTTAAAGATACAAGTCATAACATGCAAAGGGTACTTGGGTCATTGCCAGGGGAGTGAGGGCCAGTTAGAAGCCCAAACTTAACCTGCATGCAGCCTACTTGTGTAGTTAATCCTCACTTGTACCCCACGTTCCTATTATAAAATAAAATTTTTATAAAAAAAAGATGCAGGCCAGGTGCAGTGGTTCAAGCCTGTAATCCCAGCACTTTGGGAGGCTGAGGTAAGGGGATTGCCTGAGCCCACAGGTTCGAGAACAGCCTGGGCAACTTGGCAAGACCTCACCTCTACAATAAAAATTAAAAATTAGCCAGGTGTGGTAGCTCACACCTTTAGTTCCGGCTACTTGGAAGGCTGAGGCAGAAGGATCACCTGAGCCCAGCAGGTTGTCACTGCGGTGGCCGTGATCACGCAACTGCACTCCAGTCTCAGCGATGGAGTGAGATTCCAACTAAAAAATAAAAGATGCAACTCATAACTCTGAAGACATTTAGTGCCGGGCAATGTCAAGAGGCAAATTCTTCTCCCATTTCATAATCTGATTCATATGAAAAGAAACCTTCCAGAAACATCACCCTAGTTAGCTGCTGGACACTTTAGACGAGAAAAATACTCAAACAACTGAATAAAATCTCTGCTGAGCCAAGTGCAATCCCAATTGTTAACACAGGTGAGGGTACAAATGTGTTTGGGCCTTTCAAACCCGACATGTGGGCCCTTTCAACTCTCGCAGCATGGCCTGGAATTTTTTTTTTTTTTTTTTGAGTTGGAGTCTCACTCTGTCACCCAGACTGGAGTGCAGTGGCCGCTTCCGGCCACTGCAGCCTCAACCTGCTGGCCTCCAGCGATCCTTCCGCCTCAGCCTTCCAAGTAGCTGGAACGACAGGCGCGTGCTACCACGCGTGCTAATTTTTTGATTTATTGTAGAGATGAGGTCTCGCCAAGTTGCCCAGGCAGGTCTCGAACCCGCGGGCTCAGGCAATCCACTCAACTCAGCCTCCCAAGGCGCGGGATTACAGGCTGAGCCACCAAGCCCGGCTATGGCCTGGAATTTTGGAATGAGATTTGGATGGCATTTCTGCAGCTTATGCTTTATTGACCTTGAGCAAGTTTCTAGGACTCTCTTACCCTCATGTTCCTTAGCTATAAAAATACCATTTTCACAGGTTGTTGTAAGAATATTTTAAATAAGATTATTTCATAAAGCACTGAACTCTGTGTGCTTGGTACCTACAAGGGATTAGCAAATATTTATTGTTAACAACAATATCAATGATATTCCACTGGTGTTAAAAGTGGTGCAACTCTAGTGGAAAATCTGGCAATATATCCAAAGAGACTTAAAAATGTTCAACCCCAATAATCTGATCTGTAAATCTGTATTATGAAAATAACTCTGAAACCACACATAAAAAGAAGGGAATGGAATGCTTTTGGGAAGAGTAAACAACTAGAAGCAACTCATATGCCCAACAGGAGAATAAGAATCAGCTCAATAATTTTACATAGTGCTCCCATAAAAGACGATGTTTCACTTGAGCACATGAACCAGGTGATGCCCTAGGTAAATGTTACTGACAGAAGGTTAGGAGAAAAAAAGCAGGATACAACATTATGCACGCCTTATAAGTACAATAAAGCTACAAGTCCTTCAAGCACAGAGAAGCAGACTAGCAGAAAAATATGCCAAGATTTTAACGGTGTTTATTTTTGAGGTAGTGGGATCTGGGTGATTATTTTTTCTACTTTCCCCCTTTATTTCTTTTTTCAGTTTTTCTTTAATAAACATATACAGTTTTTATAACACAAAAACAAAACCAAATCCCCATTTTATTTTATTTCATTTTATTTTATTTATTTATTTATTTTTTTGAGTTGGAGTCTCACTCCGTCGCCCAGACTGGAGTGCAGTGGCCGCTCCCGGCCACCGCAGCCTCCACCCGCTGGGCTCCGGCGATCCTTCCGCCTCAGCCTTCCGAGTAGC
>CAUYQG010025092.1:0-11611 GCA_963574415.1 Tarsius wallacei | reverse complement strand
TCCAAGTAGCTGGAATTACAGGCGCGCGCTACCACGCCCGGCTAATTTTTTGATTTATTGTAGAGATGAGATCTCGCTTGCCCAGGCGGGTCTCGAACCCGCGGGCTCAGGCAATCCACTCACCTCAGCCTCCCAAAGGCGGGATTACAGGCTGAGCCACCGAGCCCGGCTCTCTTTCTTTTTTTTGAGAATGAGTCTTACTCTGTTGCCCAGGCTGGAGTGCAGTGTCACGCTCTTGGCTACCACAGGCTCTGCCCGCTGGGCTCAGGCGATCCTTCCACCTCAGCCTTCCAAGTAACTGAACCTACAGGCACGCACCACCACACTCAACTAATTTTTTGATTTATTGTAGAGGTGAGGTCTTGCCAAGTTGCCCAGGCTGTTTTCGAACCCCTGGGCTTGGGCAGTCTTCTCGCCACTGCCTCCCAAAGTGCTGGGATTGCAGGCGTGAGCCACCGTGCCTGGCTGATAATTCTCTTTGGACCTTCCCAATTGTTTCTTAGTTAGAAGTCTGATTTTTGTTAAAGAAACACATGTAATAGCTTTCTTGACCAACCTGTTTGGTATGATCAGTGCTCTGTCATTCTAGTACATCTGAGAGATCTCTATTTTCATTTTTCTCATTGATGATAAACGGGAACACTTGACTGTATCTCCTTCTACCCAAAACTCAGCATAGACAAGCATCTCAAAAGCAGAGTAAAACAGTTAATTCTAAGAGGTTTTGAAATCTGATTCAAGCGAAATATTTAAGAGTTTCTGCTGTGTACCAGCCATTGTTTTATCCATTTTGGTACACTTCCCAATCACCCTGTGTTGTGTTATCCCCAGGGATGGCTGTCTTGCTATGTTGTCCTGGTTTGTTTTGAACTCCTTGGCTCAAGCAGTCCTCCCGCCTCTTCCTCCCAAAGTGCTGGGATTATAGGTGTGAGCCTCTGCACATGGCTGCCTTTTGACTAAGCCCTTTTCATGTGCTGTGGCTGTAACTTTTGCAGTTTGAGGTGCAACAGCAAAACTAGCATAAAATTCTTTTTCCTTAACAATTTCAGAGAGAGATTTGTTTTTAACTAGATCTTAACCTCAGCATATGAATTTTTCATTCTTTATTAGGTTGAACACTTTCGCCTTTTCATTTAAAGGAAACACTTTACAGCTTTACTTTGGCATAGCTGAATTGCCAGAATCACTCACTATTCTTGTACTTTGGAGCCATTATTAAGTAAAATAAGGGTTACCTGAACACAAGTGTTTGCGGTACTGTGACAGTCCATCTGGTCACTGAGATAACTACTAAGTGACTAGGGGTTGTAATGTATAAGCATAGATGCTCTGAATTCATGTCCTAGGTGGGATGGTGTAAGATTTCATCATTCAGAGTGGCATGCAATTTAAAACTCATGAACTGTTTATTTCTAGAATTTTCCATTTAATACTTTTGGACCATGATTGACTGTAGGTAACATATCATGGAAAGCAAAACTGCAAATTAGGGGTTTACTGTATTGATGTTAGTTTCTCTTGGATCTATGGAATAGTTGTACTCTGTAGTTTTATGTGTGATTCTTCACATTCCTATGTGGGAAAAAAATCAGTGCTGTCAAACAAAGGGGTGTTTATTACTTTATTCTTTTTAAATTTATTTTATTTTATTTTATTTTTGAGTTGGAGTCTAACTCTGCCGCCCAGACTGGAGTGCAGTGGCCGCTCCCGGCCACCGCAGCCTCGCCATGCTGGGCTCCAGCGATCCTTCCGCCTCAACCTTCCAAGCAGCTGGAAATACAGGCGTGCGCTATCATGCCCGTCTAATTTTTTTATTTATTGTAGAGATGAGGTCTCGCCAAGTTGCCCAGGTGGGTCTTGAACCTTCAGGCTCAGCCAGTCCACTCACCTCAGCCTCCCAAAGCGCTGGGATTACAGGCTGAGCTACCAAGCCCCGCTCACTTTATTCTTTTTTTATGACACCCTTAGTATATTGCACAATGAAGAAATAAAATTATTCAGATATGCTTTTCCATGTTAACTCATTATGTTCTTTAGTTTTCCATGGTGAGGTGCTACAGTGTCAGTGATTTTAGAAATACATGTGGTCATGTCTGGGTTTTATTTTTTAATATATATGTCTGTGTATGTATAAAACTGTATTTAGAATAATCAAAGCACAAATTTATAGCGTAACTAAATTGTCATTTACTTTGAATCTTTTTGTGTGTGTGTGTTGGAGTCACACTCTGTCACTCAGGCTGGAGTGCAGTGGTATGCTCACAGTCACCGCAGACTCCATCTGCTGCGCTCATGTGATCCTTCCACCTCAGCCTTCCAAGTAACTGGAATTACAGGCATGCACCACCACACCCAGCTAATTTTTTGATTTATTGCAGAGATGAGGTCTCGCCAAGTTGCCTGGGCTGGTCTCGAACCCGTGAACTCAGGTTTCTCAGCCTCCCAAAGAGCTGGGATTATAGGCGTGAGCCACTGCGCCCGACCTGAATCTTAGAATGTATGTTTAAGATTCAGTTGGACCTTTATGACCAAACTAAGGGTTGTCTTGATTTTCTAGGACTAAATACTAGAGGTCCTCAATGGTCTTGGCAGTGGCATTTGAGCTCAAGTCACACTTGAGAGAAAAGAATCTCTTTTCCTTGAACTCTGGGATTGAGAAGACCTCAAGATAATGGTTGGTTCTTTGAAGGCATCTAGTTAGAACATCACACTTAACCGTCAGTTTCATAAAAATTCAGAAAGACATCCATTGTAACAGTGATGACATAAAAGCCTGTCATAGTCTTCTTCCTACTCTGACTCCAAGCAGAGGATTGAAACGCCTACCCATCATCTGAATTTGCCATCTTATAAACTACTTGGATAGATCTCTCATGCCACAAAGGCATTCATGCCACCCAGCCTCTAACAAAAATACCACCTTACATTGTACTTGGTGCTTCTGCAACTGTTAATTCTTAGATCATTCCACCCAATATCTCTGAGGTTGAATGTATAAACTGTTGATAGCATTCCCATTTTCCACAGGAAACAGATAATAGCCTGGACATGGTGACATACCTCGTTTATAGTAAATTCAGATTGACACCAGGACTCCTAGAATCTAATCATTACTGCTTATTTAAGCATCATCTTTATACCTACCACTGGGGATTATCTTTAATCCTTACATCTTTCCTGTCACATATTATCACTCACTTTACATATGTTGAAAATGAGGCCCATCAAGGGGAACTGAATTGCTACAGTTCACATAGGTTGTGAGTATCAGAGTGAGGCTCCACACCAAATTAGTCTTCGTATCTTTGCCTTTTCTGCTTTGTTAACTTGAAACATGAGGAACAATTAGCCGGGCGTGGTAGCGCGCGCCTGTAGTTCCAGCTACTTGGAAGGCTGAGGTGGAAGGATCGCTGGAGCCCAGCAGGTCGAGGCTGCGGTGACTGGGAGCGGCCATTGCACTCCAGTCTGGGCGACAGAGTGAGACTCCAACTCAATAAATGGATAGTGTCAATCTGAAATAGTACTCTCAAGGCAGGGTTTTCAGTTGGCGAGGTTTATTGAAGCTTTCAGCTGCTAGGAGCATGGAGTTCAGTGTTCTGCAGTTGGGCTGCTCCAACGTGTTTATGCTGCCAGGTGCTTAATGTTAAAGCACATTTCAAGCTAAGCCCTCCTCAGACCTTTGGCGCCCTTGCCATAAAGGCAGGTGGTCTGAAGAAAGGCTCTCTGTAGGTTGGTGCACACTGTACACAACACATTACAGTGTGAGACAACCAGTTCCTTCCTTCCCTTCTCTCTACCTCCTTGAGAAAGCTGCGCCCCAGATGGAAGAGGTGGAAGCTGTTAGCTATTCTCTGAAGGGCGTTGAGAGAATACTGTCAGGGGGAAAAAGGTAAGGGCAACAACTCATTAGTCCACTAGTCAGACAGGACAGCGATCAAGTTCATGAACAAAATGTTCTGAGCAGAACAATGGGAAGGGCTGGCAGAGTGCTGTCCACATGCTTGCTGCCCATTCGTGTCAGGGGATTTATAACTGGGGGTTTTGCTTCCTTGATGGACTTTATTCATTGTATTTTTTTCCAAATTGTGACTACTGCAAACTGAAGCATAAAACAGTATTTATGGATGTTTTTCTCATTACAAAGTGTCCATGAATGTGCAAAGATTTGCCTTGTTGCCAGTATCATGGACACTCTTGTATGTATTGTCCTTATAGCTGTGCTTTTATGGAAAGAAAACTAGGACTTAACATTCTTATTTGCACCTTTGCTGCCCATTGCTTTCACTTTAAATTGAATTAATGGTTTTTGGAGAATGAATGCATGATACTTAAGTGAAAAGCTTAGAATTACTAAGAGGAACATAGTTCAATTTAAAGGTGGTTTTGGTAGCCCTGGTCCTGTCACCAAGTATGTGACAAGTTCTCTTTATTTTTATTTATTTATTACTTATTTTTTGTAGAGATGATGAGATCATGCTGTGTTGCCCAGCCTTGGCTCCCAACTCCTGGGCTAAAGTAATCCTTCTGCCTTGGCCTCCTAAAGTGCTGGGGTTACAGGCTTGGCCAGGTTTCCTTGAATAGGGAAAAGTAACTACTTAAAGATATTAGACCGAATTCTAGCATCATTACGTTTTTCTAACTTTTCTGACATTTTGTTGCCATTTAGTGTTATTACACAGCTGCTTATTATTGATTATTCACATGGGTGGAGTATAGCCTCTGTTTAGTGTAGAATTAGCTCTGGTTTTTATCTTTTTTTTTCTTTTTTCTTATAAAGATGTGGGGTACAGTTCAAGGTTAGGTATACAAATGTTGATTATGCAGGTACCCTTGTTGATGAGGTATGCCCCTCCCTCCCTGGTTTTCATCTTTTTGAACAATATGTCACCCAAATGATATTTACATGCCTGATGTTAGAGAGGTTGACTCTACTTTTTCCTGCTCAGTATAGTTAATATATATGTGTGTAAAATTCAGTACTTCATTATTGGTATTTGTTTATATATAACTGGTTATGACTTCTCCTATAAGTTTCTCTTCAAACTTATAGGTGGGGAAAAAACTTACCTGGGAACTACCTAGACCAGTAGGGCTAACTGCATGACATGGAAATGGAATTATAATCAGTTATATATAAACAAATACCAATAATGAAGTACTGAATTTATATGGAGAAGTCAAAAAAGAATGTACTTGAGATAAGCTAATTTGTAATGTAACTTGGTTTTTTCCCTTCTCAGCCACTATCTAGACTGCTAACTTGCAGTTCACCTCACCCCTTGACCTTGTTTCCTTGTTCCAGTTTCTAGAGTTGATGTAACAAAGTACCACAAAGTGGATGGCTTAAGGCCATAGACATTTATTCTCTGACAGTTGAGGAAGCCAGAAGTCCAGAATCAAGGTATCAGCAAGGATGATTCCTTCTTGAGGCTTCAAAGAAAGAACCTGTTCCATGGCTTTCTTTCTCCTAGCTTCTGGCAGTTACTGACAATCCATGGCATTCCATGGTTTGTAGATGTCTCTACCTCTACTCCAGTCTCTACCTCTCCCATTACATGGCATTCTCTCTGTGTAACTGTCTTTATATTGACTTCTCTCTGTGTCCAGGATGCTTTCCTTCTCTTAAAATCCTTAGTTTAATTATATCTTCAAAGGCCCCTTTCCCAAATAAGGTAACATTCTCAGTTCTCAATATTAGGGCATATCTTTTTGGGAGCAACTATTCAGCCCAGTATATTAAGTATCTTCTTCTCAGTCCTCTAGGAAGCTATGTCTGTGTTTCAAATTGATGTTGCTTACTTTTGTTTCCTGTAGAAGACTGACCTCCATTTATTTTATTTTCTGCAGTTGGTCCTGAGAAAAGGGTGCCAGCAATGCCTGGATCGCCTGTGGAAGTGAAGATACAATCCAGATCCTCACCTCCCACCATGCCACCCCTCCCACCAATAAATCCTGGAGGACCGAGGCCAGTGTCCTTTACTCCTACTGCATGTGAGACCTTAATTTCTTGGTTTTATAGTTCAGACATTTGTATCTAAATGACTGACTTCCATTAAGCCTTCCACATGTACTATTCAACATTTTCAAAATGCTACTAAAAATATACAGATAGATATAGATACATGTTTCTGGTTATTTCTTACTTTTGTTAATTGCTTATTCCCTCTGAGAATAGTACATAGCTTAAAGACTGGGATCTTTAGTGGTTTAAATATTCTTTTTTTGCACTCTGTTTGATAAGTAACTATTTTTATTTCTTTGACTCTAATGATAATTTATTTAAGTAATTATTAAAATGTTCTTGTAGTTCTAGAGTCTGGAATTCAAAGATCAAGGTGTTGGCAGGTTTGATTTGTCCTAAAGCCTGTTATATATGGCCTTTCGTCTGTGTGCATTTCTAGTAGCTCTTTCCCTACTTATAAGGACAACAATCATATTGGATTAGGGACCACCAATATTTTATCATTTAACCTTAATTAATTCTTTAAAATGCCTGTCTTCAAATACAGTAACATTCTGAGGTATAAGGGGTTAGGACTTAAACATATGGTGGGGGGTGCACAATTCAGTTCTTAACAATTATGTTAGCTAATAAATATATAACAAGATGTTCAATCTCGCTAACCAATAAGGATATTCAAACTAAATTACAATGCAGTAACACCATTATATACTCAGTAGCCAAAATGTTCAAAATGAAAAAGAAGATCAAGTTTGGGTAAGAATGTATGGCACAACTTGAACACTCATATATTGATAGTGGAGTGTAATTTGGTGTATCCGCTTTGGGGCGGGGGGGTGGTCAAGGTCTCACTCTCTTGCCCAGGCGGTTGTATGGAATGCAGTGGCATGATCATGGCTCACCACAGCCTCAAATTCCTGGGCTCAGGCAACCCTTCTGCCTCAGCCTCCCGAATAATTGGGACTACAGGTATGTGCTACCGTGCCTGGGTGACTTTTTAATTTTTTTGTAGGGATGAGGTCTCGCTATGTTGCTCAGACTGGTCTTGAACTTCTGGGCTCAAGCAATCCTCCTGCCTTGGCCTCCTAAATTTCTGGGATTTCAGATGTGAGCTACTGTGCGTGGCCTGGTATACATACTTTTGAAAATTGTTTGACAATATGTACTAAAACTGAATTTCCGCATACATTATAACTCAGCAGTTTCAGTCCTAAGTATATACTCTTTCCCAAAAAACAAATAAGCTTCATTTTAAAATCTAGACATATCCATATACACGTGTGTATGTATGCATACATACGTGTATCGATTTCAATTTGAATACTGCCTTTCTATGCAAATGCTACCATTCTCAGTTCACATGGACTCTCTTGCGGATATTCTGCCTTCTAAACTGGAACACACTGCTATTTGTGGAATGTCCACAAAGTGTTAGCACTGTGCTAGATGCTATATGTACTGTTTTATTTAAATGCCAGTACACAAGCTTGCATGCTGTCCTTGCTCAAAAGTTTGTGTTTTGTGTGCTTATCATTTTAAAAGGCAAGAGAAGAGAATGCAAGAACAGCTTTAATAGAAAGTTTATTATTTTCCCCAAAACATTTGAAGTTGGTAACTGCCAATTGAGCAAGATTGAATTGAGCCAGATTGAATGAAAGAAGTTTGATATCGCTTTTCTTAAATTCTAATTTTTATCTTAAAGGTAAACAGCCTTAGGAATATATACTGTCTTGAAATGAAACAGACTTAAACCTCAGCTGTCATTCCAATTTCAAGCCTGTTTTACTTCCACATTTGTCTACTTGGAGGTGAATATGTTTTATTTCAGAAATGTGATCACACAGCTATGAAAAAGCCTTTCTGCATGTCAGATTGGTTAAAAACATGGTAATGTATTGTTTTTAATGAGTTGCTTCAAAAGAAGGCAGCTCTCCAATGGCAATTGACCTTTCCGTGCAAACAAAGAAACGGCAGACCATTGCACCACTTTTCTAGATTGCTGAGTTTGAGTGTTGAACTTTCTTCCTAGTAGCTATATTAATCTCTTTAAATGGGTGACATAAAAGAGAATTCACAGGGCAACCCCTTTGGGTCCCCTCCCACTGTGGGAGCTGTTCTGTCCTCTCAATAAATCCTCCTTTTGGGGAAAAAAAAAAAGTGAATTCACCATGTTTTTCCCAGCCTGTTAGGCTTTTATACAGTGAATCCTTCAGCAGCATTTTCTTGAAAACTTAACACTTTGCTAGCAAAGTGAACAAAAGCAAAAGTATATACAGTTTGTAAAACGTAATTACAGTATACACAGATGTGTAAGATAGTATTCATCAGGAGGTGTATAGTCTATTAAGACAACAGAGATACAGAAAGAAATAAGTCGAATTTGGGAATTTAAATAGTGGAAGCATGTTCATAGGCAGCACAGAGAAGATAAATCTACTAAGGTTTACCTTAAAGAGGAGCAGCAGCAGTGTATGGCAAAGACTGCTTCTAATACTGGTGTATCTGAGCTGTGTGGGATGAAGATGAGCTTGAATAAGGGTCAGTTTAAGAAGGTAGAACAGATGGGTATCTAACTATGGCTGGCTTAGACGAAATAGAAGGAAAGTGGAAGATTCTTCATTATTAATATGTTTGTATTAGGCAAAATATAAGTACAGGTCAGTTTTCTAAGCTAAGTAAAGATTAAATGTTTGGACTCTTTTTATGTGGCTTCAATCTTGACTTAATGTGTTTTTGCATTTTTAGATAAGAGTTTCACCTTCTTAGATTTTCAAGGCTGGATATGGTCAAATGGAAATAGACTGACACTTAGATACCAGGCAATTTTGTTCAGTGTTGAAACAGTGTTCAGTGGCAAAGGAGATTTATACTTAATGCCATCAAGTACTCTAGGGTTGTTTTTCCAAATTAAACTTGCCACGAAATGACTATTAAGAACAATGGGAAAACAGGAAAACTGTAATTAATCACATGTGTTATAATTTGAGCAAAAAAATGGGAGTGCCCTCTATGGAATCTAGTAGATGGTTTATGGAATGACCAAGAATGACCTGGCAGTAGCAGAGGGAAACTGACTCTGATGGGCATGAATATTCTGAATGGTCAAAGAGATGTATAATCTGTTGTAGGAATAAGGCATTAATTCTGCAGGCCTAAAAAAATAATCCCTCACATGATTATAACTCTGATTTCTGGTAGTCTTGCTCACATGCTACCTTCTGATTGACTGCTTAGTGTCATTGGGAACCTGAGCTTGGGAAGAAGACATGTTATAAAAGATGAGATAGGCACCAGTGTTCTGTCACTGGAAAAATATATTGTCTCAGACTCACCTCTAGCACTACTTTTGTTGCAAGAGGTCTCTGAATCTTTTTTTCTTTTTCTGAGTTGGAATCTTTCTCTGTCACCCAGGCTGAAGTGTAGTGGCATGCTCACGGCCACCCCAGTGTTGACCTGATGGGCTCCAGTGATCCCTCTACCTCAGCCTTCCAAGTAGCTGATACTACAGATGGGCACTAGTGTGCCCGGCTAATTTTTTTTTTTAATTGTGGAGACGAGGTCTCTAACCAAGTTGTCTGGCCTGGTCTTGAGCCCATGGGCTCAGGCAGTCCACTTTCCTCAGCCTACCAAAGTGGTGGGATTACAGGGTGAGCCACCAAGCCTGGCCATTCTTTGAATCTTAAAACTCCCTACCCTGCCTATGGCATCCACAGGGTTTGACATCCCTTCTCTGTGTGCTTTTGTAGAACTCTACACTGCTTTTTTTTTTCTTAACACTTCTATGTTATTTTGTTATCATAGAGCTGACAACAGTCTCCTTGAGGGCAGAAAGAGTTTTACATGTTTTTTATATGTGCTTTACAAAATTCAAATAAGTGAAGGAAAACACAAGAAGAACTAAACAAAAGTTCCTCTTTTTTGCACTTAAACTGAGTCTTTCATTTTGGGTTTCTTTTAGTAAGCAATGGAATCAACCATTCTCCTCCTACCCTGAATGGTGCCCCATCACCACCTCAAAGATTCAGCAATGGTCCTGCCTCTTCCACATCATCTGCACTAACAAATCAACAGTTGCCAGCCACTTGTGGTGCTCGGCAGCTCAGCAAGTTGAAACGTTTTCTCACCACTCTACAACAGTTTGGCAATGACATTTCACCCGAGATTGGGGAGAAGGTGCGGACACTTGTTCTAGCACTGGTGGTAAGTATAGCGTTGCTGTTGAGTGTGTAAAGCCAGTAGAGAAGCTGTGGATATTTCTGTTCATTCTCTATAGTAACGTGGCAAATTCCACAGATTAGACTAGTTATTGTACAACTTATATAAAACTGTTGAATTGTAGGCTGGGCATGATGACTTATGCCTCCGATAAAAGCATTCTTTGCTCCTTCTTATGTGTTAGCCCCTTTAATATGTGATTTTTAATAAAATTAATTGGGCTGGGCACGGTGGCTGAAGCCTATAATCCCAGCACTTTGGGAGGCTGAGGAAAGAGGATTGCCTGAGCCTGTGGGTTTGAGACCTGCCTGGGCAAAATAGTGAGACCTCATCTCTACAGTAAATCAAAAAATTAACTGGACATGGTGGCGTGCACCTGTAGTTCCGGCTTCTTGGAAGGCTGAGGCGGAAGGATTGCTGGAACCCAGCAGGTCGAAGCTGTGGTGGCCATGATCGTGCCACTGTACTCCAATGGAGTGAGACTCCAACTCAAAAAAAAAAAAAGAAAAAGTTAATTGCAGTACTAATCCTTAAAGTTGC
Source organism: Tarsius wallacei (assembly GCA_963574415.1). Classification (NCBI taxonomy): domain Eukaryota; kingdom Metazoa; phylum Chordata; class Mammalia; order Primates; family Tarsiidae; genus Tarsius; species Tarsius wallacei. The sequence goes on along the minus strand of CAUYQG010025092.1, from coordinate 894 downwards.
ACTTCTCCAAGTGTAATCCAGATCCCCAAGGGATTCCCCATGATTCTTTCTGGGGGTTCAGCAGGTCAAAAATATTTTTATAATAATAGTAAAATGTTATTTGTCTTTTTGCTCCTACTCGGACATGAGTGTACAGTAGAATTTTCTAGAGGCTGCATGATGATAACAAGATATTGCAGAGGATCAAATGAAGAAGCAGATAGTGGAATTCACCTGTATTCTATTATGCTGGGTATTAAAGAGATTTGCAAAATTATAAGCAGTAACATTCTTTATTATTTTGTTTCTTCTGGAGTGTACAGTTTTCCAATCTCACCTCAGTCTGAGCTAACATTTTATTTTTAAAAATGTTATTTATGGTAGAGTGCAGTGGCTCACACCTGTAATCCCAGCATTTTGGGAAGTTGAGGTGGGAGGATTACTTGAGGCCAGGAGTTTGAGATCAGCCTGGGAAACAAAGAACTACCCTATTTCTACAAAAAGTAAAAATTAAAAATTAATTAGGTGTGGGGGCATGCACTTGTCGTCCCAGTTACTCCAAGGCTGAGGTGGGGATGATTGCTTGAGTCCAGAAGTTAGAGGCTGCAGTAATCTATGATTGTGCCAGCATACTCTAGTCTAGGTGACAAAGCAAGATCCTGTCTCTTTAAAAAAAATTAAAAAATTATTGGCAGCCGGGCTCGGTGGCTCAGCCTGTAATCCCGCGCCTTTGGGAGGCTGAGGTGAGTGGATTGCCTGAGCCCGCGGGTTCAAGACCCGCCTGGGCAAGAGATCTCATCTCTACAATAAATCAAAAACTTAGCCGGGCGTGGTAGCGCGCGCCTGTAGTTCCAGCTACTTGGAAGGCTGAGGCGGAAGGATCACCGGAGCCCAGCAGGTCGAGGCTGCGGTGGC
>CAUYQG010025091.1:0-24297 GCA_963574415.1 Tarsius wallacei | reverse complement strand
TTCCATTGGTCTATGTGCCCATTCTTGTACCAATACCAGGTTGTTTTGATTATTGTAGTCTTATAGTAAAGTTTGAAGTCTGGAAGTGTGATACCTCCTGCTTTGTTTCTTTTGCTAAGAATTGTTTTGGCTATTTGTGGTCGTTTATGTTTCCATATGAATTTCTGTGTTGTCATTTCCAGGTCTGAGAAGAATGATGTTGGTAACTTAATGGGTATTGCATTGAATCTGTAGATGGCCTTTGGTGGGCTGGACATTTTAACAATGTTGATTCTTTCTATCCATGAGCATGGAATATTTTTCCATTTGTTTGTGTCTTCTTGGATTTCTCTAAGCAGTGTTTTGTAGTTCTCATTGTAAATGTCTTTCACTTCTCTGGTTAGGAAGATGCTGAGGTATTTCATTTTGTTTGTGGCTATTGTGAATAGGATTGTGCTTTTAATTTGGTTCTCTGCTTGCTTGTTGTTGGTGTATAGGAATGCAACTGTCTTTTGCACATTTATTTTGCACTCTGAGACTTTTCCAAAGTCCTTTATCAGTGCAAGCAGGTTTTTGACAGATTCTCTTGGATTTTCAGGGTATAGGATCATATCATCAGGAAAGAGGGATAACTTGACTTCCTCTTTTCCTATTTGGATATTCCTGATTTCCTTCTCTTGTCTAATTGCCCTAGCTGGGACTTCCAACACAATGTTGAACAAGAGGGGTGAGAGTGGGCAGCCTTGTCTTGTTCCAGTTTTCAGGGGAAATGTTTCCATTTTCTCTCCATTTAGCAATATGTTGGCAGTGGGTTTATCATAGATGACATTTACTATTTTGAGGTATGTTCCTTCTATCCCTAGGTGTTTGAGGGTTTTTATCAAGAAGGGATGCTGGATTTTATAAAAAAACTTTTCTGCATCTAATGAGATAATCATGTGGTTCTTGTTTTTACATCTGTTGATGTATTTAATTACATTTATAGCCTTGCGAATGTTGAACCAGCCCTGCATCCTGGGGATGAAACCTACTTGGTCATGGTGGATATCTTTGACATGTGTTTTTGGATCTGATTTGCTAGAATCTTTCTGAGGATTTTTGCATCCATGTTCATAAGGGATATTGGTCTGTAGTTCTCTTTTTTTGTTGGCTTTACCTGGTTTGGGTATTAGTGTGATGTTAGCTTTGTAAAATGATTTGGGGAGAATTCCATCTTTCTCAATTGCCTGGAATACTTTCAATTGAATTGGTAACAGCTCCTCCTTGTACATTTTGTAGAATTCTCCTGGAAATCCATCCGATTCAGGACTTTTTTTGTGTGTGTGTGTGTGTGTGGTAGTTTTTGTCAATTTCCTGGGTTATTATTGGTCTATTTAGTGTCTCAGTGTCTTTTTGTTTTAACCTGGGGAGGTTGGGTGATGTCAGACATTCCTCTATTTCATTTAGGTTATCAAGATTGTTTCCATATAGGTGTATGTAGTAATCTCTGATAATCTTTTGTATTTCTTTGGGGTGAGTTGTGATTTGATTTTGTATTTCTGATTGTGCTTATTTGGGCTTTTTCTCTCTTTTTCTTGATCATTCTGGCTAGGTGGTCATCAATCTTGTTAATTCTTTCAAAGAACCAGCTTTTTGTTTTGTTGATTTTCTATGATATTTTTGTCTTCTATGTCCCATATTTTGGCTTTTACTTTGGTGATCTGGATTCTTCTGCTAAAGTTGGGGTTTGGTGGTCTTCTCTTTCCATCTTTCTTAGGTGATTTATTAGGTTCTCCACTTGTGGTCTTTCCATTTTCTTGATGTGTGCTCGTAGAGATATATATTCCCCTCTGAGAACTGTTTTCATGGCATCTCAGAGGTTTTGGTAAGAAGTTTCTTCATTTTCATTTGTTTCCAGGAATCTTTTAATTTCTGCTTTGATTTCAGTGTTGACCCAGTTGTTGCTCAGCATCATGCTGTTTAGTGTCTATGTCTTTGTGGGTTTTGGGGAAATGTTGTTGGTGTTGATACTTATTTTTGTTCCATTGTGGTCTGAGAATGTGCATGGCAAGATTTTAACCTTATGGAATTTGTTTATGCTTGATTTATGGCCAAGGATGTGATCGATCTCGGAGTGCATGCCATGTGGTGATGAGTAGAATGCATATTCTGTGGTTGTTGGGTGGAATAATCTATAGGCATCTATTAAGTCCATTTGGTTGAGTGTTAAGTTTAGGTTCTGGATCTCTTTACTGATTTTTGCCTCGATGATCTACCTAGGGCTGTTAGTGGGGTAATCAAGTCCCCGGCTATAATAGTGTTAGAGTCATATCCTTTTTTAGTTTCCTTAGTAGTTGCTCTATAAGTGCTGATGCTCCTGTGTTATGTGCATATATGTTTTGGATGAATATTTCTTGTTGATGGATTGAACCTTTTATCATTATGTAGTGTCCTTTTGCATCTTTTAAAATTTTTGATAGCTTAAAGGTTGTTTTGTCTGATATTAAGATCACAACTCCTGCCTTCTTTTGTAATCCATTTGCCTGGAAACTTGTTTCCCATCCTTTAACTTTGAGTCTGTGTGCATCCCTTGTAGTGAGATGAGTCTCCTGGAATTAGCAAATAATTGGGTCATGGTTTCTTATTCAGTGTGCCATTCTGTGTCTTTTCCGTGATGCATTTAGTCCATTCACATTCAGGTTGATTAGATTAGAGGGTAAATTAAAGTGAACTGCTAGAAAAACATGACAAAGCTAAGTAGTCTTAAAATTGGGTATATTGATTCCATGTTATGTTCTTTCAGTGTAATGCAACATAAATGGAACATTATGCATTTTAATTAATAATATTCTCAGGCAAAGTATTTAAAGAGCATAGCAAGACAAGATCATATAGCAATGTTTTTTCCTTGTGTCTTAATCAGCTATTGACCACTATGGTAGTGAGAATTCTGAGATGTAGACTAAATTCTCATTCTAATGTACAATCTCTTCCCCTGTAGTGTAGTTGGAACCAATAATCATGACAGGATGTCAGACCATTGATTGGGAAGGTCACTAATTAGTTGACTTTGGGTTAATAAAAAGGGAGATTTATTGGGTGGGCCTAATCAGGTGACCCCTTTACAAGAAAGTCAAATGTTGAATTCTTCTTCTGTTGGTTTGGAAGAAAGCAAACAAATGTGGTAAACTGCTTATGATGGAGGTGAAATGGCCAAGAGGTAGCGTCTATCAGCTGAGAGAGTTGCTTGGCTGACAGCAAGGAAAGAGGGCTTCTGTTTTATGGCCTCAAGATTTAATTCTACCAGCAACCTGCATGAGCTTGGAAGAGCACCGTGAGCTCCAGATGAGAATGTGGACTTACTAACACCTTGATTTCAGCCTCATGAGACCTTGTGCAGAGATTCCAGTGACATTGTGCCTGACTTTTTGACCTATGGAAAGTGTGAGATACTAGAAACAACTTTTAAGCCAGTGAGTTTGTGATAATTTGTTACACAGCAAGAGAAAACGAATGCAATTACTCTTCAGAAGTGGGCACTGCAGTCCCTGAAGGACATGTTCATGTAAACTCAAGTTTCTTCAGAAAGCAAAGTGAAGGGAGTCTTGAGATAGAATCCACGTGAACTCAGTTTATTGGAGGGGGTTGAGTCTGCTCGGTTTGCCTGCAGAACTTGAGCACAGTCATGCTCTCAGGCTGGGCAAAGTGAGTCTCCTCTAAAGCAGAGCTTCTTGTGCAAAACTGGAAGGATCAGTTTTCCCCAATCTGTGTGGACTGCTCCTTTTGTAAAATACAGTAAACATAATTGAGAAGAAACTTTAAACATTTTGAAAAGAAGATATTCAAAGTACAAGCTCCAATTTTTTTTTTTTTTTTTGGTTATTCAAAAGACACAAAAATTGTGTCAGTTGCCACAGAATATTCCAAACGCTCACCATTCTCCACATGGGGACTTAGGTCACTGGACACCAGTCATACACAGCAGACCAACCCAGGCCATGGACTACCTTAGACAGAACTGCTATGAGAGATGCCAAGTGCTGCCATCACCCTCTGCTTCTGTGCTTGTAGTGCTTTGTTCAGAGAGGACTGTGTTGATACTAGTGCTTTCTATTGTGGAGCTAGCTGGTCATTTTTTAGTTTGGTGTAGGCAGCCCCCTGGACTTGCAATCAAAATATAAATTGTAGCTCTGGCTCCACTATTTAATAGCCACTCAATCCTGGCAAGTTACTTGTGCGTGCCAGGCCTCATTTCTCTTACTTATAGAAGGGCAGTAATATTAGTAATAGGTGTCATATGGTTGTGAAGATTGATGAGGTAACATGTATGTATATGTTTTGCAAGCTGTTAAGCACTTTATACACACATGAGTGAATAGTATTTCTATTCTTAAATTTTCCCTCGATAATTCATTCCAGCATGCTCTGCACAGAGGAAGGGAAATGAGAACAATCTGACCATGTGCCCTAAACAGCTTCCTTTTACTGTTACCAACAGTTTCTGGGAAAGACTGGAAATTGACTTACATGAAAATAGCAAATACAGAAAAGATCTATTTGTTATGTTACTAATAGGCTTCTCCGAAAATCTTGTTTATGTATAAAGTACTCCTAATTAATAACATAACAAAAAAGAATAATGGTCATTGAATTCCACCCTCTAATCATGGTCTCCATTCTGCAGCTATTCTCAGGGGTATGTGAGATAGGCTGGACTTATACTAAAAAAACTTCCACAATACTCTATTTAGTACTGTCTGTGAGCAGTGTGGCCTCCCAACTCCAAAACTTCTAGAAATGGGGTAGGGAGAGAAAGACAACAGCATAGGGCTTTATAGCAGGAGCCCAGCTTTGTCTGTCTGTAACAGAGTGTTGCTTTGTTAGATTGTTCCAGTAACACATTTATTTTAGACACAAATACAATTGCATTTTAGATTATTACCCATAAGGCTAAAATGCTTTCCTCTCTGTGGTTTTCCTCTACTTTCTCCTTTTTAAAATAAACACTTTAGAGTTATTGTATGATAGTTTCATTCCATTTTGATACTTAAAAGGCAGAAACAATATTATAGTCTCCTGGCTGATCCCCTCCCCACCCCGGATAGAAAGCAAGCTATTCCTTCAAATATATTTTCCAGTTCACATTCTCATTGCAAATGTGTTTCATCTTTATGAGTAAAACTACAAAAACACCCTCATAGAGGAAGCAGAAACCCTTATGGCTAACTTTCTAGGAGTCATTTTAAATATTTATAATGACCTCAGTGTCATAGTGCATGCATGCTTTCTGTACTATGCAAACCTTGTTTTACAAAGTCATCATAAAAACTGAGTATGTTCTGAGTGTGGAGGAGATCAATAAATAATATATTTTATTTAATGCAAAAATACATTCCTTAGATATAGTGACTGCAGTTTGTGGGTCACCTACAATTCATTAAACAGACTGCATGAGGCTGTTCTTGTGTAAAGACCAGTGGAATGATTTTTATTGGCCAGGTCAGTTGAATTTCAGCTGTTGATGGTAACATCAATTAAGAACATACCTGCAAGGAAATGTCCCTCTAAATTACAACCTAACAGCCACTGCATTCTTTAATAAGATTACAAGTAAACAGAACTCAGGAAAATGACAACGTAGAAAAAAAGAAAACTAGTGATAAATGTGAGAGATGGAATTTTAAGGGTATGTTTCAGTATATGGTGTGTGGTATGGGAGAAGAAAAGAGAACCCAGAGATTTTCTATGTTATTCAACTTTTCTGAACTCTATGCAACTTCCTCAAATCAGAACTTCTCTTTCTGTCCTAATTAAAATTATTTTATTTTGCTCAGGATTTCATCTTACTCCAGTCATGAGTCTATCAAGAACACATAGGCAACCATGATTAGAGGTAGTTTTAACTTTAGCCTCCTAGTTCAACAAGCCCAAGTTCAATAAGTGCTCTTAACTCTGTTGCCTAAAATGCATTAGTTTGGATAATGGCACACATTATAAACACTATTGTTGTATTTATATTAATACTAATAACCAAGAATATGTCTCTTTTGAAAACTTCCTGTACATCTTGGAAAAGTCTTCCAAATAACACATCTTGTCCATCTTGTCATTATGTGGTATCTGCTGCCAGTACAAAATAGGGAATGTGCAGAGTGAGAAGCCAAGAATATGACAAATCATGGCTATATCCCATGTCTACCACCCATGGAATTGAATCAGGGAATGAGCAAGTGAGAACCAATAACAGGGCTTTATAAGGCAGTAGCAAAGGGATAAGAAAAGCCACAAGATGGGGTAAAAACAAAACCTGCAAGTAGAGAAAATATCTGGCTTGAACATGGGTGGCTTGAGAATTCAGCAGGAAAGATATTATGATTATAATTATAATTAGAATTTTTTTTAAGTTAGATTCTCACTCTGCTACCCTGGCTGGAGTACAGTGGCACACTCATGGCCACTGCACCCTTGACCTGCTGGGCTCAGGTGATCCTTCCACCTCAGCCTTCCAAGTAGCTAGAAGCAAAGATTATTTTAGTCAAACTGTTTGTCCTGACTCTCCCCGCTACATTTCATCAATCTGTTTTCTGGTCCAAAGGCTTCTGGGAGTCAGAATAGTAGGACCTATGTGAATTCAGACTTATATAGGGAGAGCATTCAATTGATGCTAATGATTGTAGACAAAAAGTTGGGGGTAATTATCTGCAAATAGGTATTTTGATCCAGACATACTTTTTCAAGCTTAAACTTCATGAATGCATTTTTTTCCCACTTTTGTAGATGATTCTGAAGATTCCAGTATTCACTTACTTACTAGTCCCAAACTCCTCTTTCTTTGTAGACACTACTCTCAAATTTCTGATTCTTGGTTTGTAGTTATTTGCATTCCTTAATTGTCAGTTTTATTCTCCCTCTGGCTTTTATATCTCTTGCTCTAATTTTCTTTTTATTTTTTGGTACCCTGTGATTACATTCTTGACTCCTTTCATCTGTCTTGCATTAATGAGCTCAGGTAGCCTTTCTGTCAGGTTATTATGCTAACATAGTTCTGTTGTCTTACCAAGAACTGGATAAAAATATCAGTAGCTTCTGCCAGCTTTAGTTTCAGTAGGATTTCAGGCTCTACCGGGGGACACTATAATGTGAGAGTGATAAAACATTCTTGCTAATCATTTTGTTGTAAAGTGTATAAAACTCTCCAAGAGAGAAACAAGTTATATTAACCAGTGGTGTTTGTTTATAAATGGAAAAAAATAAAATCATTAGGAAGAAAAATTTGGAAAATATGTATAAAAATGAGTTGTTATAACACTGTTGATGCATACAAATTTAAATCATTGTAAAAGAACTAAAAACAAAATGATGAATTGTTGGCAAGAAAATCTCACTGAAGAAAATAGATAAAAATTATTGGGAGGAAAAATGGACATCTGTTTTTCCTGATGAAAAAAATAATTTGTGTTGTTAGTTTTTTTGTTGTGGGAGGAGAAAATGAGAAACTCCTTTCATTTAAAATGCATAGATGCTGTCCTGATAATTATTAGAAGAATGTAATGTAAAAGAACATTGTGCATGAGAGATTTTATGTGACTTTTCACCAGCCTTATTGTGGTATCATTTATACAAAATAAAATTAACCCATTTTTAGCATGCAGTTAGATAAATAGTATAATGGAATATCGTCCTGTGATCAGATCCAAAATTATAGCATAGAACTATTCGTTGTAATGTTAGTTATAAGTTTTTCATATATGTCCTTTATTGCGCTACAGAAGTTCTCTTTTAATCCTAGTTTGTTGTAAGTTTTTTTTTTTTTAATGAAAATGGAAGTTGAATGTGGACAATGCATTCCTGCATCTATTAGATTTATTATATGTAATCTTTTTCCTTTTTGTCTTGTTAATACATTGAATTACATTGGTGGATCCTATGATTAATAAACCATTTTTGTGTTCCTGGGATAAATTCCAATTGAACATGATATATTTGTTCATTTTATGTAATATATAATTGAATTCAATTTATTAAAATTTTCTTTATAATTTTTGTGTTTGTACTTGTGAGGGATATTGGTCTATACTTTTCTTGTAATGTTTTTATCTGGTTTTAGAATCAGTGTAATGTTGTTTTTATAGAGTGAGTTAGAAAGTGTTATGGATTGAACATTGATTGCACACTTGTTTCCTCATAAAATTTATTTGTTGAAATCTCAACTCCCAATGTGATGGTATTTGGAGATGGGGACATTGAGAAGTAATTAGGATTAGATGAGGTCATGATGATTAGAGACCTCATCATGGGATTAGTGCGGTTATAAGAAGAAATGTCAGAGAGTTGCTCTCTTTCTTTCCCTTTCTCACTGTGTGGGCAAAGGTCTTGTGAGCACACAGAGAGATGGTAGCCACTTTAGTGGCATCCAGAAATGTTCATATATTATGCTTTAATTTTTATTTCATTCAAGGTATTTTCTAATTTTTCTTTTAATTTCTTATTTTGCCCATGAATTATTTCATTTTCAAAATTTGAGTTTTCCAAATATCTTTCTGCTGTTGAATTCTAATTTAATTTCTTTGTTTTCAGAGAATGTACACTGTTTGAATTAATCCTTTAAGTTTTATGGATAGTATATAGCTTATCTTTGAAATGTTGTCTGTCCTATTGTAAAGATAGTGTATTATGCTGTTGGTAAGTAGTGTTTTATAACTACCAGTTAAATTGGTTGATAGCATTGTTCTATAGCCTTAATGATTTTTTTGTCTGTATTTCATGTCAATTATAGAGAGGAGATATTGAAATATCTGACTATACTTGTGGATTTGTCTATTTCTTGTTGAAGTTCTGTCAGCTTTTGCATCAGATACTTTGAATCTGTGTTATTAGGTACATAAATGTTTAGGACTATAACTTTCAACTCAAAAAATTATTCTTCGAACATTATGTAATAATCTTTCCTCTCTTATCCGTGGGATATTATCTGATATGAAATATACTTTATCTGATATTTATATAGCTACTTTTTCATTTTATTACAGTTAGCTTGACATAGTATTTTCATGTCTTTATTTATAATCTTTTTGTGTTTCATTTGAAGTAGATTTATTTTTGCAAGAAGATTATAGTTGGGTCTTTTTTTATTCCATTCTGAAAATTCCTGCTTTTTACTTGTCATATTTACACCATTTGTATTTAATGTAACTACTTATAAGGTTAGATTTTAAGTATATTATCTTACTATTTGTTTTTTGTTTATCCCATTTGATCTTGTTCTCTTTTCTTTTTATCCTGATTTTGATGGGATTATCTGGATGTTTCTATGAGTCCATGTTATCTCGTTTATTGATTTATTAGCTATAATTTATTTTGTTATTTTAGAGTCCATAGTTTATATCTTTGAATTACCACACTCTATCTTCAAATGATATTCACATATTGTGTAAGAATTGTACAAAAAATACACTTTCATTTTTCCTTTCCTGATCTTTGAGATCTTGTAGTAACAAATTTTAGTTTTATATATGGTATAAACGAAACACTACCTTGACTTTTAAAAAATATCCAGTTAGCCGGGCTCGGGGGCTCAGCCTGTAATCCTGCGCTTTGGGAGGCTGAGGTGAATGGATTGCCTGAGCCCGAAGGCTCGAGACCTGCCTGGGCAACTTGATGAGACCTCATCTCTACAATAAATCAAAAACTAGCCGGGCATGGTAGCGCGTGCCTGTAGTTCCAGCTACTTGGAAGGCTGAGGCGGAAGGATGGTCGGAGCCCAGCAGGTCGAGGCTGCGGTGGCAGGGAGCGTGCCACTGCACTCCAGTCTGGGCAATGGAGTGAGACTCCAACTCAACAACAACAACAACAAAAATCCAGTTTTTTTTTAAGGATAATCTTTTTGAAATTAAGTATATAAAAATATAGGGAAAACACCTTACATGCTTATCTTGCAATTGTGGTTTCAGAGCTTCTTCATCTCTATGTGTGGCTTTATATTTCTATCTGGCGTTATTTTCTTCTGCCTGAATACTCTCCTTCAATACTCTTATGGTGTGGTTCTGTTGATGATGAATTATTTTCGACAGTGTATGTATGAATTTGTCTTTATTTTATTCTACCTTAAATTTTGAAAGCTATTGTGTCTTAGTGTAGGATTTTAGTTGATAATTTTTTTTCATTATATTAAACATTTTTTTTCTTACTTTTATTATTCTGAATGGTGAATCTGCTGCCATCTTTACCTTTGTTCTTCTGAATATAGGGTTTGTCTTTATATCTGGCTGTGTTGAATAATTTTATTTACCACCAGTTTGAACAGTTTATGCATCTTTTAGCTTTATTTTGTACTTGGGATTCATTGAATTTCTTGGCTGTATGATTTTACAGTTTTCATCAAATTTTGAAAAATTTCAGCCAATGTTACCAAAATTGTTTTTTCTGTCCTACTTTCTCTCTTCTCTTTTGTGGACATTATTTACATGTATATTAGACCTCTTAAAGTTGTTCTACAGCTCAGTTCACTGAGGTTTTGTTATTTTTTCCAAGTTCTCTTGTCCCTCTGTTTCATTTTGATAGTTTCTATTACTGTCTTCAAGATCGCTAATAATTTGTTTGCATTATCTAATATTTTAATCTTATCCAGTGTTTTTTTCACTCACATATTGTGGTTTTTATCTCTAATGGTTTCATTTGAGTATTTTTTGCTAATTTCCTTGTCTCAATTTTTTTATACACATTGTAGATTTTATCTCTAGTAAGTACTTTGATAACTGGTAGTAGTGATAATAACTATTATAATATATTTGTCTGCTAATCTTAATAATATCTGCTTCAGTTCTGGGTTTGTTTCAGTTAATTGATTTGTATCCTTGTTATGTGTTATATTGTATCTTTGCATGCTTGGTAATTTTTGGTTGAATGAAAACATTGAGAATTTTACCTTAGTGGATGTTGGGTATATTTGTCTTTCCATAAACATTATTTAACTTTGTTCTGGAACACAATTAGGTTTTTTGGAGATAGTTTGATTTGGTTGTAGCCTTCAAGTTTTAGGTGCAACCAGAGTAATGCTCAATCTACCTTTCCTTAATGACAAAAGAACCTCTGTGTATTCTATGCAATGGCTTATTAATCACCACATTTTCCAGTCTAGCTGGAAGGGACAAACAGTATTCCCTACCCTTTGTGAACACTGAACACTCTTACTTATCTTTCTAAGTGATTTGCAGTGGTTCTTGGGCCTCCGTTAGTTTATCTCATGCATGTGCTGGTCAGTATTCAGTTGAATAATCTGTAGGGGACCTCTATAGATTTCTAGAGTTCTCTCCATGCTGCTCTCTTTCCTCTACTTTGTCCTGAAAATTTTCCCTGCACACTGAGTTCTGCCTGCTCATTTCTTTTCTTTTCTTTTCTTTTTTTTTTTTGAGTTGGAGTCTCACTCCTTCGCCCAGGCTGTAGTGCAGTGGCACGCATGCTCACGGCCACCCTAGCATCAATCTGCTGGACTCCCACGATCAGCCTGCCTCAGCCTTCCAAGTAGCCGGAACTACAGGCGTGCGCTACTACGCCTGGCTAATATTTAATTTTATTGTAGAGACGAGGTCTCACCAAGTTGCCTGAGCTGGTCTCGAACCTGGGTTGCCTGCTCATTTCAACATGTCTGCTAAGATTTTTCTGTGTTGTTGCTCCCTGTGTCAAATCCTGGAATTCCCTTAAGGTGATAGTATGTAGCCATCCATAGGGCTCACTTTATTTGTCCCATTTATCTGAAAATAGTCTTCTTTATTCCCTGGTGTCTAGTATCTTGCCAAACATTGTCTCATGTCTTTTGTCCTTTTTTTTGTTTGTTTCCAATGGAAGGTTAGGATCCAACCTTTTTCCTCCATTTTGACCAGGCACACATATGCTAAATTTCTTTGAATCTCTGACTAGATAGTCCTTCTGGCTCAAGTTGGTAAGACTTTCTGGAAGAGCAAGGGTATAACGTTGGAGGGAGAAAAAAAAGACAAAAGAGGGCCATTAATTTCATGCATTTAAGGTAGAAAAAGAGAACAATATAAGATGTAGAGATATATGGTATAATGTTATAAATAAATAGAGCTTGAGGTGTTTTCCTGATGTGTTCATATTCTAATTAAGCACTTGGTGACATAGTTTTCCATACATGTGACAGTGTCACAAATATGACTTGTAATTGGAGATGGAAGATAATTTCTTAGATGTTTTATGAGAAAAGGCATCATGGTATTTCCAAGGTGGAAAGAGCACCAAAAAACTAATATTCTTGATTTCTGATATGACAACTTTTTAAAAATTTGTTCATGAAGTCTTAGTTTCTTCAGTTTTAAGTTTAAGATAGGGTGGGTGGAAGGGATGAACCTGATGGTTGATTACCAAATAGTCTGTATATCTCAGTTTTTTATAGCTCTAAAATAAGTTCTACTTTATGTGCAGTATGATAATAATTGTTTATTTTTTTAAATTGTGCCAATAAAGAGTGTATACGATTTTAAAATACTTATCATGAACAAGTGAAATTACTCTGGTTGATTATGAGTTGTGCTGACTGAAACAGCTTAATTGGAACCCTAACGTGACACAATCAGCAGAGTTGGGACTGAACCCCATGTGATCCCAAGTCAGCCTGTGATAGACCTTCTCTTCATAGTTTTGTTTTGAATGAACATAAGTGTATGAAACAGGAGCCAACCTTGGAAAAGTCCTTCTATTATAATATAAGCATGCCCCCATACGACAATTAGCTTCTGTTGCACTTCCCAGGGGTCAAATTAATCATGCTCACGCTCCCATTCAAACTCATTGTTGACTCATGCCTAAAGATTATAGATATTAAGTATTAGAAAAAATAATAAGTACAGCTTCACAATTTTTATAAAACAAGAACTCACATTTAAAAGTCTAGTTAAACAACGATATACTTATAAGTGGTGCTTTAAAATTTTATTTTTCATCTTCTATTTCTTAGAAAACTGTAGATTATTCATGTTAAATTCTTGAACATATGTATCCATGACATTATATAACATAAGCAGAAAAAGAAAAGTAAATATCTTTGAGATTGCCAGCACTTGATTTGACTATTGCTTATACTGTCAAGTCCATTTGTACATTTTTATGTAATTAAAATTCTTGAGAATATAATCTTTTTAAGTTTTTTATAATTTATCATTGCATCTAATATTTTAAGGAGATATAGTTATGTTGCCTATACTATTGATCAATGTTGCACTGTTTGTAATGTGATTTTTAATGAATAGTGCACCAAATAGCAGATATACTGTTATTTAAATAATTATCTGCCAATAAATACCAATATTTAACATTGACTTATTTTTCAGTTTTTCTCTGTTACACATAACATTTTAGAGACTATCTTTATGACATTTAATTATTCCCTTATGGTTAGTTTCCAGCACTTCTTTCCTTTGTCTAATAACCTGATATAATATCAACATTATATTTCATTATACATGTGACTCTTGCGAAATGTCCCTGGTTGACCTTACCAGTTTTATCTTCTGGATTTCTCTCCCTTGACCTTATTTTCCAGTCATATCAGCACTTTTCACTGCTCCTTTATTATAACTCTGCATCCAGTGAAAGCACACAGTGGAATACCATGCAATCGTAAAAAACAAGATCGATCTATCAACGATCTATCCAATTTGAAAAGAGATAATGTTGAGTGAGAAAAATAAATGAATTCAAAAATTCATTTTCTAATGTCATTCATGTAAATTAAATACTATTTAGAGATTACTTTTTATCACGAGTAAGGACTGTTAAGAAAAATTATTGTAAACTTAGAAATAAGGCAAAAGGATGACAGCATGACCTTCATTGTCATGCTATGCTAATCAACCTACTTAAGAATCCACTGGCTCTAGGGACATGTGCCTTTGTTTGACTTACCATTGATTAGCAGTGAACAAATTACAACTCTTAAGAGTTCGATGTTACTTTGTAGAAAACTAATTAGATGCAGATGATTTTTTCCAGAAGAAAAGATAAATCTAAAGGTTATACATTTTTATTCTGTAAGATGAACCAGTTTTGAATTTAGTTTAGAAATCTTATTTCAGCATCATTTATTTTTTCTTTCACTGAATATATACAATATATATTCTGTTTATTATATTCCATTGAATCAGCTTTGTTTTCCTATCAATTTCCCCATTAAAAATTAGTGAGTTAAATATAGTTTTAATATTTTTGTGAAAACATACACAAAACATTCATACAATATACATAATGTAGCATCAATAATTAGCATTAAATATGCATGTAATTTTAGAATATGCATATTTATAAAATATATAAAATATCATATGATTTTGTTAGGGGTTCAAAATAGAAATCATTAAAAAGAATAAAATATTCTACAGGCTACTAATTCCACAAAGAGTTCCATAGAATAATAATCCCAAAACATAAAATATCAAGTTACCAATGTCAAAAATGATTACTATTTTATAGTACTAATTTGGAGTTCACAAAACAGTTTTCATGTCAAAGGAATAACTGTACTAAAAATAATTACACTAAGGCCAGGCACGGTGGCTCACGCCTATAATCCCAGCACTTTGGAGGTGAGAGGATTGCCTGGGCAACTTGGTGAGACCTCATCTCTGCAGTAAGTCAAAAAATTAGCCAGGCATGGTGGCACACGCTTGTGATTCCAGCTACTTGGAAGACTGAGGTGGAAGGATCACCTGAGCCCAGCAGATAGAGGCTGCAATGGCTGTGAGCATGCCACTGCACTCCAGGCTGGGTGACAGAGTAAGACTCCAATTCAAAATAATAATAATAATAATAATAATAATAATAACTACATTAAAAACAGCTGTTTAATTTTGTGTCCTAGAACACTTTTAAAATGATTTAGTTTACAATGTTTTTTGTTTGTTATAACTTAGCATTCCTTTATATAATATGCTGGAAACCAACCATTGCAATGATAAATCATTTAATTATTTTAGCATGGTAGTAATACGGTATTTATTTAAAAAATATATATTTAGCTGTTCCACTTCCAGTCATGGGGAGAATGCTTGAGTTATCCTAACACTTGCAGGAAACAAGTATACATTCTGGGCAAAATATTTTATCCAACTATTAAAAAGCAAACATAGAATAAAAGAAGGCAGAAGCCAGAAGGGAGTCAATGTGGGAAAAAAAAAATGTACTGCATCTGGTGATATTCAAAGGCAAATGACTTTGATCACACTCCCGACTGCCTTAGAATGAGGTTACTAGAACTCAAGGAGAAAATCATAGCCTTACTGGCTTGAGAAGTCAGGAGGCATGGTTTGTGGCTTTCAGAGCCTCTGGAAAATAAGGAGGAAAATCCTGCAATGGAGAAAGTCATATTGAAATCTGTGTAAACATTCCATTCAATGTTTTAGTGCACATGTTAGGGAGACAGTAAGAAACAACAGCTAGAAGTCTGAATAACTGAACATAGATTTCAGCTGCTGCCCACCTTAGGGGAAACACAGGAGTTTGAGCTCAGCTAAATTAGCTACAAATCTAGTCTCTACAATGTATTATCCAGAATGTGAAGTAGTTGATCAAAGAATTACTAAATATTTGAAGAAAGAAGAACAAAATGTAACTTGTATTACAAAGAAAACACATTTGGAAGTATTCAAAGATGAGACAACCCAAGTAGTAGAATAGGAGATAATAATTTTAATGCAACTATTGTACAGACTTCTGGGACTTAAAATTTAAAAATATGTTAACAGTTAGTTATCACATATTTCAAAATGATGAAAAGAGTGGAGTTGAAATGTCCCTGACACAACTTACCCTAATTTGATCATTCCATATTGTATGCCTGCATCAAAGCATCACATGTACCCCATAAATATGTACAACTAGTATGTATCCATATAATTAAAATATTGTTTTACATAGAAAGATCTCAATGAAAGAACAAATGGGAAATCTCAGCAACAAAATTAAAACCATATGAAAATGAACAAATGGAAACTCTAGATTTAAAATTATAATAACCTTTGCAATAAAAAATTTACTACATATGGTTTAACAGATTAGAGACTGAAGGTTTCTGTCTTGGTAATTGGTCATTTTATGTCATCTTTTCTTTTCTTTTCTTTCTTTTTGAGTCAGGGCCTCACTCTTTCACCCAGGCTGGAGTGCAATAGCATGATCACAGCTCACTGCAGCCTCTACCTGCAGCACTCAGATGATCCTTCTGCCTTAGCCTCCTGAGTAGCTGGGACTATAGGTACATGTTATCATGCCCACCTATTTTTTTTTTTTTTTATTTGTTGTAGAGATGATGCTTCACTATGTTGCCCAGGCTGGTCTCAAACTCCTGGGCTCAAGCAATCCTCCTGGTTCGGCCTCTCAAAGTGCTGGGAATACAGGTGTAGCCATTATACCTGGTCAATATATTACATCTTAACAGCAAGAAAAAAGAGGAGAAGTAGGTTTTGGAGCACAGATTATAATTTGACTTTACATATCCAGCAGAAATCTCTAATACAAAATTTAAATCATGAGTCTAGTCAGGAAAGAAGTCCAATATTTGAAAAACAGGCTGAATGTTTACCATTTAGTATTAGATAGCATTTGAATTTATACAAGTGAATAAATCACCCAGAGAATGTTTTTCATCTACAAATAGCAAAAGTGGAATATGGTAAATTGACTAACATCAAATGTATATATTTATGTGTGTATTTCTTAAAATATTATACATAAATTATTTTTTTAAAAAAAGATTTTGTTAAACCTATTGACTTAAAATCAAAGAAACAAAACTCTTAGGTTGGATTTTACATTTAAACGTGTTCAGTGTTCACCATAGATTTTTTTTTTTTTTTTTTTTAGTTGGCGTCTCACTCCTTTTCCCAGGTTGGAGTGCAGTGGCACGCTTACTGCCATCCCAGCATCGACCTGTTGGGCTCCGGTGATCCTTCCGCTTCAGCATTCCAAGTGGCCGGAACTACAGATGTAGGTTACAACGCCAGCCAATTTTTCTTTTTTCTTTTTTTAACTGTAGAGACGAGGTCTCGCCAAGTTGCCCAGGCTGGTCTCGAACTGGGGTGCTCAGGCAATCCACTTGCCTCTGTCTCCCAAAGTGCTGGGATTGCAGGCTGAGCCACTGAGCCTGGCCACCATAGACTTTTTCACCATAATTTCTGTATTCACTTTTGATTGTCTGGAGTTCTTTCTTAAATCATTCTAGTGGGTTTTTTTTTTTTTCTTTTTGAGTTGGAGTATCACTCGTTCACCCAGACAGAGTGCAGTGGCACGCACACAGCCGCATCAGCCACGACCCGCTGGGCTCAGGTGTTATTTGCTTTAGCCTTCCAAGTACCTAATATTACCGGCATGCGACACCACACCCAGTTAATTTTTTGATTTATTGTAGAGACTTGGTCTCATCAAGTTGCCCAGGCTTGTCTTGAACCCCTGGGTTCAGGCAATCCTCTTGCCTCGGCCTCCCAAAGTGCCAGGATTACAGGCTTGAGCCACTGCTCCCGGCTCTAGTGATTTTTTATGTCTTTGTTTTCTGTTGATGGATGTTGTATGTTACAGCTTGAATATGTCCTCCAAATTTCATGTGTTGGATACTTAATCCCCAGTGTGGCAGTATTTAATGATAGGGATTTTAAGAGGTGATTGGATCATTCAGAGCCCTCATGAATGGATTAATCCATTTGTGGGTTGATAAGTTAACGGGCTAATGAATTAACGTGTCATCACAGGAATGGAACTGGAGGTTCTCTAAGAAGAGAGAAAGAGACCTGAGCTGGCACATGAGCGTGCTCAGTTCCCTTGCCACGTGATGCTCTGTATCCCCTTGGGACTCTGCAGAAAGTCCCCACGAGGGAGAAGCCTATCACTAGATGCATCTCCTTGACCCTGGACTTCTCAGTCTCTACAACTGTAAGAAACAAATTCCTTTTCTTCACAAATTACCCAGTTTTGGTTATTCTGTTATAAGCGACAGAAAGTCGACTAAGACATCACATTTCTTTAGTCTGTGTATTTTTAGAAAAGTCTGCTTATTGCTTTTCTTCTTTAGTAATAGCTTGGCTGAGGATAAAACACTTGGACCCACTGTTTTAATATTGAGGAGTGTGTGTTGTCCCGGTTCTTTCACTCTTTAAACAGGGATTTGACATTTTGCCAAGAGACTTCTTAGTTTCTTTTCTTTTTTTAGGGACCCAGTATTATTTCCAAAATATGTCTTCTTAAGGATCATTCTCTGTTGGAGTTTTCCTGGAACCTCATGAGATTTTTCATTTGAAGAGCAATCTTTTTTTATTTCAAGAAATTAATCATTAATTATACAATGTTTTCCTTTTTATTAGCTCTGTTATCTTTACAAAAACCAGATATATATATTTCTTGTCTCTTCTTTGTGTGCCCTCATCATGTTCTTCCTTTTAAATCAATCTATTTTCCCTTTTATTTTTCCATTATTTCCTTATGCTCTTTTCTATATTCTTGATTATGCTTTCAGTAATACCCCTTTTCTTTTTTCCTCTTCTAATGTAATTCTATTTCTATAACAAGTCCATTTTATTTCTTTTATTTTTCTCCTGAGCTTTGTAAAGTAAATGCTTCTCTCTTTTTTGAATCTCTTAGTTGAGAGCCTGCATGTATTTCTTCTGTTCTCTTTCCCCCCAGGGCAACAGTTTCTTTAGCTCCTCAACATAATTTTCTTCTGAAATTTCAGTGTTTCAAACAAATTCTTTTAATTTATGTATAACTGCTGGCCTGTACTTTCTAGATGACTAGAGATATACTTTCACTTGGGATAATATTTCTTTTTTCCTTTTTCCCTTAGTGTGATGGGCCTAATATCATCCATTTTTAGTTTTTGCTCATCTCTAAGTGGAGATTGTTCTTGAAGGAGAATGGATACAGAAGTTTAGTGGTGAAGAATAGGATTACTCAGCCATCTTAGATCCTCTCAATTGACTCTGAACACACTTTCATTCATGTTATTCCAGATGTAAGTTTTGCATTATGCTAGCAAGAATTCCTTCTGACTTGCAGTTAAGCCACTCATATAACAGGTATTTTGCATGGTGATATAGCATTGATTTATCATCAACTGAACAAGATTGCAAACCCAGAACTTTCTGACCCTCAAGTATTGTTCTATATTTTACCACAATGTTAGCTTACTTTTTATAAAGATGTTATATGTACAGATATCCGTATTTGTTTCTCTGTTTTCTCTGCCAATGTGGGCTCAACAACTGACCTGCTCTCCTAATCAAGGAAGAAACAATTTAGCATTCATTCCTCTAGCATTTATTCAATAAATATTTGTTAGGCATAGATTGTCCCTCTTATGATACAAAAACAGCACAGCAACTTGCCAACACAATTAGAACTTCCTCCATCCCCCACCACAAATACCCTACTTCCTACCTCATGCTCAGCTTTGTACTTATGATGAAGGATTTTGTGAAAATAAACTCTAAGTGGAGATCATAGTCAATCCAAAATCTATGAGGTAAGATTGAGCTTGTTTTGTACAAAGCCCAGCAAAAAGACCAAGAAGCCAGGGACAATGGAAGTGTTCTTCGTTAGTTGACATCTGCTCAGGCCTGTTCTGTCTCCTGTCTTGGCTTTTTCCATCAGCTAGGTCTGATTTTCACTACGCTTGGCAACTCAGCTATGGAGATTATACTCTACTTTCTTTCTTGTTAAAAACTGTAGTCTCTGATCTCGTGCCTGGCTCTTTCCCTGTGAGCAGGTGTTGCTACCTGACTCTGAGCCAAATATAACATGGAGCCTCTTTCTTCCATGGTTCCTTTTTTACTCTACATCGCTTAAAGAAATGCAAGATTTTGTTGTTGTTTTTCAAAAACAAACAAACAAACAAACAAACAGTTCCATGTGGTTTCCAGGAAAGGGGAAAATGTCAGTTTGACTCCTGTCTCTAGATTTTCTAGAGGTAGTCTACCTTGAATTTACCACTTTCCTAAATTTGATTATGTCATCATAGTAGAGCTGTTTGGGTTTGCTGCTAGGAAATCTCATACAAAACATAAAAGCTGAATGTTGATTTTTCTAAGTTTCATAGGGAATTATGAATCTAAAAGGACAGAGTGTTCCTTGGTGCATTTTTTTTTCTTGTAAGCAAGCTACATAGAAAGACGACTTATTAGAAGATAATTTGGTGAACATCAATAAAAAAATTAAAATGATGTTAAGAATGTTTAATGCTGTCAGGCCTAATGCCTTTATGCTTCCATCTCTACAATAGGACCCCATCTATCAGGAAGACAGAATGCTTATAATAGCCCGAGGGTTCCAGCATGGTCAGAGCTGAAACAATCTTAGCCAGCAATTGCATCTAATTCCTTTTCCCCATGCTTCCTCAGCAGGAAAAATAACAAAAACATTTTTCATTTGATTAATGTAGTAGGCATTATTATAATTTCCCACACTTTTTTTCTTCTTCTAAGCGTGTGGCAAGATTGTACTTCCTCATCTTGTTAAAGTTAGATATTATCATATGATTTGCTTTGGCCAGTTAGTTGGAAGTGGAAGGCATTAAGAGCCAGCATGTGTTCTGCGACATTCTCTTTATATTACCAGAGTGATTAGTGAAGACTCCATTAGTCTGTGTCTCTCAGTAAGGATGACTTGAAGAAGATCCATAATCAACCCCAGATTATAAGCAAGATTTAAATCTTTGGGGATTATTTGCTATAAGGACAATGTCTAACTCATGCTTCTTGACGGAGCTTCTAGCACTTTGCTATAGGGAGTGCTATAACACGACCTTCAATATATGGTATGGACTTCATGAGTTATATGGTAGATAGCAAGAATCATTTATTATAGACTGGAAGTGTGACAATCCTTGTTACGTAGTGACTAAATGCTTAGTAAAAGAGAGAACTAAAGTAACTTAGCAGGCAGTATGAGATGCTCTACAGGCTTTTGGTATCCAGACCTAAGTAGAGAAAGACATAGAAGCAAGGGAAAGAGAAAGCAAAAAATATTCAAAGTGAGAATTGTGACTCAAAAGAAACTTGGGTGTGGTCATTGCTCATAGAGCTGACTGCAATAAAATAGAGAAGCCAAAAATATGTTTGAGAGAATAGTGCTGTCAAAAGAATCAACAGTCTGAACTAAAATAGACCATGACTGAGACTTTAAAAGATCCTGAGGCTCCCAACTATCCACAGTCAAGAACTGAGCTGAGAGAGTTAGTTGCTCAAGTTCCAAGAAGAACATCTTGCCGCTGTCCAATTCAGATATAGCCAAGGAGGCTTATATAAAAAGGGAAGAATCACACAGCATGTGGATCTCATAGAAATTGGACAAGTTAGTGATTCCCAAGGAGGAGAATCAGGGCCTATTCAATAATCATACTCTACCAACTTTTTTGGGAAATCCTCAAAATATCTTTTCAGAAGATTTTCAAGATTTTTACAGATGAGTCTCTTTTTTATGTGGGACCAGTGTATGCTATAAGACTCTCATTCTTCTTCTAGAATATTTACTTCAGTTGGCTGTCCTGGTTTTATTATTATTTTTTCAGATTTGGGGAGAGTTCATAAGCCTTCGCATCAAGATCTACACCCAGAACTAATATCAAGATATTGCACAAACCCACCCTCATCCTTTAGATAGCCTGGGTAGTGAAATTGATGTCTTGACTGGACAGGACTTTGAATTGCTTCCCTTGGTGGAAGTGGGGGGCATACTTTGTATATGGGAAGAAGAAAGAACTAAATGTTTTCTTACCAGAAGTGTGGACTTTGTTAGTCATCAGAGCTGTTTACCAGTCTTTTAGTTTTACCCCTTCTGCAAACCTGAAAGGATTGCAATTCCTCTACCCTTTGAGGCTAACCATGCCATTAGGTTTGGTTTTGGTTAATGAAATATGAGTAGATATGATTTGTGTGATTTCCAGGAAAAAAGTCGTTAATAGCCAGTGCATGCTTTGTTCTATTTTTCTTGAGCTGGTGACTGGCAGTGTCTAAGATATTGGAAGCTCTGTTACCTTGAGTGCCTGTGTGACTGACATGAGTTGAGTATGCAGCATGAGCAATAAATAAATCTCTGATGTTTAGGCCACTTTAATTTTGAAGAGTTTTTTTTTTTTTTTACTGTAGCACAACATAATACATCCTAAATGATATAATTTCAAACCAGATCAAATAAAAAATTATAGCTCATTTTCCTCATGATTTCTAGAATCCTAAATAAAATATTAGCAAAGAAAACTGAGTACTTGTCAAAAAATGCTCTATATATCCTAGAAATGCAGTGATGTTTTAATATACAAAATGTACAAATTTAATTCACTGAGTTAATAGATTGTTTTTTTAAAAAAGCTATATGCTCATCTTAATAAAGACAGAGAAAAGTGATGAAATTCAAAACCCATTCACAGTAAAACTCTCAAACTTGAAACAGAAGGAAACTAACTTAACATGATATGACATAAAAACAAAATATTTACAAAATGCGCAATTATAAATAAAAAAACACTGAAATTCTTTCCTCTAGATTAAGTAACAAGACAGGGATTCCCACTTTGACTACGTCTATTTAACACTAGACTTTGGAGTAAGATATTTATCCAAGCTACTTATTTAAGATATTTAGCCTAAAATAAATCAAGGAAATAAAGATTAGAAATGAAGAAATAAAAATGTCCTTATTTGCATATATAATTTTTATCATAGGAAACTAAAAGTACTTAGATACAAATCAATAGAATTTGAGCAAGATGGCTAGATGTGAAGTCAGCACACACAAATATCAATTTATATCTAATCAACAGCAATAAACCATTAGAAAGCATAAAAGCCAATAAAAAAGATGCCACCATTTATAACAGCAATAAAAACTATAAAGTAACCAGGAATAAATTCACCAAATAGTGTTCAAGATATACATCTTAAAATTATAAAACTTTATAGAGGAGTATTAAAAATACTTAAAGGAAAAAAGATATTATATGTTAATAAATAACAAAACTTGGTATTGCAATGATAGTTCCCTCAAAGTGATCTACAGATTAAATAAAAATTCAATTAAATCTCAATTAAAACATTTTGTGAAAATTGACCATCTGATTATAAAATGTTTATGGTGTACAAGGGACCTCGGTAGCCAAGATAATCTGGGAAAGTGTAAAGAGGAGTACACTTGCCCAAACAGATATAAAGGCATTATACGGCAACCCTTTGGGGTCCCCGCCCAAAGTGGGAGTTTTTCTGTCCTCTCAATAAATCCTGCTTTCTAAAAAAAAAAAACAACAAAAAACAACAAAAACAACAAAAACACACACACACACAAAACAAAACAAAACAAAAAAATAAAGACATTATAAAGCAACAGGGAGCAAGAGACTGATGTATTGGAAGATGGATAAGAAAATTGATGAATGTAAGTGTAAATGAAATATCAGACTCAATTATAAGTGGAAATGAAGTATATTTGAGAGAGACCTTTAAATTAAAGGAGAAATGTAGGCCTAGTTAATGGGTCTGGAGTCTGCCCACTTGGAAAAAATAGATCCTGCAGTATGACATAATAAAGCCTCAATCCCAAAGGGACAAAATCATTTAATGTGAAAAACATATTCTAACACATCTAAAAGAAAATGCATGAACTAAGAACAAGAAAGTGTATTAAATTAGATATAAGGAGTATTGTCTCTACATGAAACAAAATTGATAATCTAGGCTACATTAAAACGAAAGACTGCTTTATCAAAGTCATCTTAAAGAGAGGTGAAAATACAAGCTACAAGCAAAGGAAAGCTATTCTCATGTGTAAAGTTTATCAGAACTAGTATTGTTATTGTAAGTAATTCTAACTATTAAAACTATTCGAATCAAAAGGAAGAAAATAAGTAACTCTAGAAATATGGACAATGGATATGAGTAAATAAAATACAAAAAGTAATCTTGTATAGCTAATACACTTGAGAGAAGTTTGTTGTTGCTAGAATTTTGGTACTCTAGAAATCCAAATCACAACCTCAATAAAATGTATTTTGCAACCAGTTCTTATAAAAAATTTAAACACCTGAAAATTTTACATAGTAAAAAGGAGTAAAAACAAATGAAATCTTCTTAGATGTTCATTGTTATGACCCACTTTTAAAACTAGTTTGTATTATCTTTTAAAGTTGAACATTTGAGCCGGGCTCGGTGGCTCAGCCTCTAATCCCGCGCCTTGGGAGGCTGAGGTGAGTGGATTGCCTGAACCCGCGGGTTCGAGACCCGCCTGGGCAGGCGAAACCTCATCTCTACAATAAATCAAAAAATTAGCCAGGCGTGGTAGCACGCTCCTGTAGTTCCGGCT
>CAUYQG010025084.1:0-45065 GCA_963574415.1 Tarsius wallacei | reverse complement strand
GCAGATAATTTTACCTACTCAAACAGTTTGCATTATAAACTACTGACTCAAAAACAAAGAGCTGAAAGGAGACAATATTTAGCAAATAGTGCTGGGAAAATGGGCTGACCACATGCAGAAGAATAAAACAGGATCCCTACTTATCACCATATGCAAAAATCAACTCTAAATGGATCAAAAACCTAAACATAAAACCTCAAACTATAAGACTTAGAGAGAAACACAAGAGTGACCCTCCTGAACGCTGGAATAGGCAACCAATTCTTGATTATAACCCCAAAAGAGTATACCATAAAAGATAAGATAGACAAGTGGGACCTCATCAAACTGAAAAGCTTTTGCAAAGCAAAAGAAACCATCAAGTAAGCGGAGAGACAACCACAGAATGGGAAAAAATATTTAGTAATCATATATCTGGCAAAGGCCTAACTTTCAGATTCTACAAGGAACTCAAATGAGCCAAAAGGAAAAAATTAAACAGTTCTATTAAAAAGTGGGCAAAAGATATAAATAGAAACTTCTCAAAAGAATATATATAAACAGCCAGCAGATACATGAAAAAATGCTCAACTTCACTACTCATCGGGGAAATGCAAATCAAAACCACACTGAGATACCACCTAACTCCAGGAAGAATAACCATCATTAATAAATCAAAAAACGACAGAAGCTGGTGAGGATGCAGAGAAAAGGGGAGTGTAAACTAGTTCAACCTCCATGGAAAACAGTGTGGTGATTTTTAAAAGAACTAGAAACTGACCTACCATATGACCCAGCAATCCTCCCTCTGGGAATATACCTTAAATCATTCAACAACAACAACAAAAGATACCTGCACATGCATATTTATTGCAGCACTATTCACAGTAGTGAAAACATGGAACCCACCCTGCTGCCCATCGAAAGTGGACTGGATAAAGAAAATGTGGTACATATACACAATGGAGTATTATGCAACCATAAAGAAAGACAACATTACGGACTTCACAGCAACTTGGATGGATTTAGAGTCTATCATACTCAGTGATCTATCACAGAAACAAAAAACTGAGTGCCACATGTTCTCACTCATAAGTGAACTCTGAGCATTTATCACAATACTACGAGAGAGAAGGGCAGTAGACACTGCCAGGGAAGGGGGGCAGCACATAACATCACAAAGGGTACCTGATCCTAAACCAGGGGAAGTGAGGACCAGTGGGAGGCCCAAACTTCACCTGCATGTAGACCACTTATGTACTTAATACTGACCTGTACCTCACATCTTTAAAATAAAATAAAAATAAATAAGTAAATAAATAAAATGTGTTCCTTATTTTTTATTCTTTTGGTTGTTGTTGTGAAAGAATTGTTTTTTAAATTTCATTTTTGGGTTGTTCATTACTAGCACATGTAAATACACTTCTGTGTATTTCCTGTATACTGTAAGCTTCTTGAACTCTTTCATTAATTCTAGTAATTTTTTTGTGTGTAGATTTCTCAGTGTTTTCTATATTTATGATCATATCATCTATAAATGAAGAAAGGTTTTCTTCTTCCTTTTCCATCTGAATGTCTTTTATCTCTTTTTCTTGACTGATTGCACTAGCTAGAACCTCCAATACAATGTAGAGTACAAGTGGAAAGATTGGACATCTTTGTTCTGTTTCTGACTTTGGGGGGAAAGCATTCAGTCCTACAAAGGTTTTTAATAGATGTCCTTTATCAAGTTGAAGAGTCTTCCTTCTGTGAGATTGTGACATACTAAGAAACATATATGCTTCGGTCTCTGTCCCCCAGTTCCTAACCATCTGACAGAGCTCCTAAGTCACTTGGAGTTGCCTGCACGATAGAAACCTCTTTTGTTCTAAGGAGATTACTCTCTATGGGCTCCTGGATAGCCTCAAGATGGGAGCTGGTTGCCAGGAAAAGCAACCATGTCATTAGAGAGTTGGAAATTTCAGTTCCACCCCCAATCTCCAGGGAGGGGAGAGGGTCTGAAGGTTGAATTGATCGCCAATAGTCAATGATGTAATCAGTCAGGCTTATGCATACCTATGCAATAAAGCTTCCATAAAAACTCAAAAGGACTGGGTTTGAGGAGTATCTGGATAGCTGGAGGATAACACATGGAGGTGTTTTGAGGGTGACACACCTGAAGAGGGCATGGAAGCTCCACATTCCATCCCTCATGCCTTGCCCTGTGCATCTCTTCCATCTGGTTGTTCATCTTTATCCCCTGTAACCTTTTATAACAAATAGGTAAGCATAAGTAAATTGTTTCCCTGAGTTCTGTGATCTGGTCTAGCAAATTAATTGATCCCAAGGAGGGTGCTGTGGGAACCCTGATTAACTGGTCAGTCAAAAATACAAGCCGAAACCTGGGGTCTACAATTGACATAAAAAGATGGAGGGCAGTTTTATGAGACCAAGCTCTTAGCCTGTGGGATCTGACACTATCTTCAGATAGATGATGCCAGGATTGAATTGAATTAGAGAACACCTAGCCGGTGTCTGCCACAGAATGACTTAGTGGTATGTGGGGATAAGCCCTCACACATCTGAGGTGTGAAAATAGGAAAAACATTTTGGTTTTATTCTATGTCTTTAGACCTTCTATTCCTAATGTTCAGAGTTTTTATTAGGAATGAGTGTTGGATGTTGCCAAGTGCTTTGCTGTGTCTACTAAAATTTTTGTGTGGTTTTGTTCTTTATTCTATTAACATGGCATGTTGTATAACTTAACTTTTGAATATTAAATTAACCTTGCATTTCTGGAGTAAGTCACACTTGCCACGGTGTATAATACCTTTTCTATGTTGCTGGATGTGATTTGCTAATATTTTGTCCAGGATGCTTGTGTTTATATCCATGAGGGATATTGGTATAGTTTTCTTTTCTTGTGATATGTCTAATTTTGATATTAGGGTAGTACTGGACCTATTGGTTGAGTTGGCAAGTGTTTCCTTCGCTCCTGTTTTATGGGGAAAGTTGTGAAGGATTGATACAACTTCTTTAAGTGTTTGGCAGAATTTACCGGTGAAGTCATCCAGGCTTGGGCTTTACGTTGTGGCAACATTTTCATTTACCTACTCAACTTGTTTACTAGTTATGATTCTACATATATTTTTACTTCTCCTTTAGTCATTTTTGATAATTTGTATCTTTCTAGGAATGTGTTTTTTCATCTAAATTATCTTATTTCTTGGCATGAGGTTGTTCACATGCTGTCACATAATCCTTTTAAATTCTATGATTTGATGGTGCTACTTCTTTCATTATTGAGTTTGATAATGGATGTCTTTTTTTATTGGTTCATCTAGCTAAGTTTTGCCAATTTGTTGATCTTTTCAAAGAATCAACTTTTGGTTCCATTTATTTTCTCCATTTTTGTTGTTGTTGTTTTCTGTTCCACTCTTGCTCCAATCTTCATTATTTCCTCTCTTCTGCTGGCTTTTGGTTTAGCTTGCTTTTTATTTTTCTAGTTTCTTAAAGTGAAATGTTAGGCTACTTATTTGAAATTGCTTTTCTATTTTAATATGGGTATTTGCAGCTATAAATTTCTGTCTAAGCACTGCTTTGGCTGCATCCCATAAATTTTGATATGGTGTGTTTTTTGTTTTCATTCTGCTAAAGGTATTTTCAAATTTTCCATATGATTTCCTCTTTGACCTATGAGTTATGCAAATGTGTGCTGTTTAATTTTCAAATATTTGCGGATTTCCCAAATTTCTCTTTGTTGTTAACTCATAATTTGATTCCAATTTGGTTGTACTTCTACATAAATTTCTGGCTAGATGTCATTCTGTTGCTTTTCCCAACAAGTATTGTGACCTCAGGCTAGTTGCAATGTTGTTCTTTCCTGATTGTTTGCCACTGAGACTGGTATTGTTTTTGACAGTTATCCAGGCATGGAATTTTCCAAGTTCTGCTCCAAATAAAGTCATAATTTTCTCACAGGGCTGCAGAGCTGCCATTTCTCACAGTGTGCTCCACCTGGATAGAATTATGAAGCTAAGGTGAAGGAATTAGAGAAGTCCCAGAGACATACTGTTTTTATAGATCTTCATTAAATTTTCATAAATAAACAATCTTGTTGTATGCCTTTAGTCAATTTTCAGTCTTTAAGTAGTTGTTTTTGACAACTTTGTCCAACCATTGCCATTTAGAGAAAGAGTTTCCTGAGCTCCTTACTCAGTCCTTCTAGAAGCACTGCCAAATTTCAACTTTTAAGTTCTATAAGACTATCCAAAGGCCATAAGGTTTGGGGACATTTTGTTGTTTGGTGCAACTAATATTTAAATATTACTAAATTCTTTAAGTAATATATTTTAGATTGGCCATAGAATTCTTTTTAGAATTGATTTAAGTAATAATAATAACCATTATTGACACATACTAAGGATTTACTATACCTCATCCCACTCAATAGTAAAAACTTTTCTGTAATGTGTTATTATTTCATTTTAGAGACACAGAAAGTTAAACCCTAAGTTAAGTTCTTTGGCTAAGAGCTCACAGTTAATACATCTTAGAAGTAGGATTTGAAACCAGAAATAACTGACTCCAAAGCCCTTCCTTTTCATACACTACAGTACAGAAGTGAGCATTACTAAACATGTTTCTTCCTAAGACATAGCTTCAGGTTACTAGATAAACTTTGGACATGAACAGCTTTAGATAATTAATAGGATTGGCATTTACCTACTTGTGACAATAAAGAATGAAAAAAATGCTATGTAACCTAAAATAACTTAATTTCGAGTGCCTGCAATTTATTTTACTTGTTAGTCAATTTGCTTATGAATGATTTATGCCCTGCCTAATTCAGAAGATTTGAAGTGACCTAAAAAAGTTATCAAATAAAATGATTTTTAAATATTTTGGAGTTTATACATAATTGAAGATCAGATAGTTTTCCATAAAAATGGGAAAATATGCACACAATTTTGAATGACATTTGTAAGAGTGTACGGGTTCCAAAAGTCATACACTCCACTTTGGGAACTTCTGCTTTAAAAGTGGAGAAAAAGCCTAGAGCATCTGCCTGCTCATAAAACACTTTTGTCAAATATTGGAAGAAAGCAGCCAACCCAATTAAAAGCACTTGTTCAGTAAGGAACCTGCACAGCTATACAAGGTGGCCCTGACACAGACAGTGGACTTGCTCATGAAGATGTTATGCTTCCTTTGTTTGGTGTCTCTAGTTCTCAGCACAATACCTGGTATACAATAGGTATCCAATTATGTTTGATTTATAAATAAATGATTGCTAAAGTATTTCAAAATAAGATGTGATTTAAAATGCAAATGGCCAAGGGAGACCCAAACTTTACCCATACAATGAGTACTTGCATACCTAATCCTGAATTGTACCCTACATCTTTAAAATAAAATAAAAGTTAAAAAAAGAAACAAAGGCTTAAAAAAATAAATAAACTGCAAATGACCTGAGAAAGCTAACCTTGAGGCTAAAACTTAGAGTAAGGGTTAAATCCCTTGTGTCAGATCCTTTGATAGAGGGTAGGAAGGTCACAATGTGAAATTCAGGGGTTTCAAAGCCAAATATTGTACTAAATCTTGAGTCAGACAGAACCTCAGTCTTCTGGTCCCTTTCTGAAGAAACTGGTTATTGAAGAGTGAAAGAATAACACACTTGTGGATTGCCAAGGAATGACTAGGCCTCCACAGCTAAAAACAAGATACCCTCAGCAGTGCTAGAACACCTTAGTATTTTCTACATCTCTGCAAGTTCATTTTGCTTCCATGGAAACTACTGATTTACATTGACTCATAAAGAGCTTCTACAGGCAAAATCTCAGAGAAAGTCAAATGCAGGCATGTGAGTTCCAAGTATTTAGAGGTCTCAAATCTTTCTGTCCAGGGAAAGCTGTCAGGAGCAACCAGCACACCCTCTAGGTCTCAGTTTAGTCAACACTCTTGTAAGCATTGCTGAAAATACCATATTGAATCCCCAAACTTCTTATTCTTACAATTCAATTCAGCAAACATTTATGGACCACTATGTGCCAAGCATGGTTCTAGAAGCTAGGGACACAGAGATATCATCTCTGATCAACACAGTATTGACTCCAGGGAAGGGGCTAATGAATGAACATTTTCTGCTATGAAATTTTCTATTACACTAGAAAATGAGACTCTCCTATTCACTATTTTATTCCTGACATCTAGTATGAGACTTGTTACAGAATAGATACCTAAAAAATGCTTGTTTAATAAAGTATGAATTAAAGCAACTTAAATAAGTTTAAGTAGTTTCTAGTGGCAAGATTATTTTTTAACAGTAAAGAACCACCATTCTGGAGAAATGGGGACATTATAGGAGGTGAGGGTTAAATCAAAATTATCTCTCTTCAAGGTAGGTGTTTTAGGGAAATTGGATCATACTCCTTCCTTCCCCAAAACATTTCTTAATGCTGTATCCCTAGCACATTATTTTCTATTCAGTCAGCTGTTTTCTTCTAACAGGACTTGCTAGGCTAAGGAGGATCCAAAAAACCTGGAATTATCTTTGGGAGAATGGGTCGCTTATATTACAGGCTTCCCCTGTTAGGTAAGTGTTCTAGGAACCCATCAGTATCAGTGTGCCAGCTAGCATTGTGAGAGGCTGCATTCAGCTTCAGTGAATTTTTTTTTATATTCTTTTAATGAGTTTGTCCATTTCATGATGGGTGATTTATGAGAGCACCTGCCCACACCTTACTGAGTGTTCAGCAGTTTTTGACGCAAAACAGCATGACCCCCATGCCCCACCCTCCCTATTCACCCAATCTTGCCCTGAGCAACTTTTTTGTTTGTTTCCCAGATGAAAAAAGTCTTCAAAGGGAAACATTTTGCCATGTGGAAGAGGTGAAAACAAAAACAATAGAAGCACTAAAAGGCATCAAAATTGGTGAATTCAAAAACTGTTTTGAGCAGTGGGAAAAGCGTCTCAATAGGTGTATTGCATCAAACGGAGAGTACTTTGAAGGTAACTGAAGTTTAAACATGTAAGATTAAATACACAATTTTTAATAAATTCCGGTTTTTTGGGGTCCCCCAAAATATTTATTTAAATATTTAAAGCCTGCTTTTTCTCCCCCTCTAGGAATAGAGAGTGTGGTGGACAGACTCTAAGATGGCCTTCAATGACCCCAACCTCCTGGTATTTATGCCCTTGCACTTGTATTTATGCCCTGCACTTGAGAATGGGTGGGACCTACTTCTAATAGAATATAGCAAAGGTGATAGGATATCACTTCTGTGATTATATTACATAAGATTGTAACTTCTCTCTTGCTAACTGACTCTGTCTTGCTTGCTTTGATAAGACAAACTGCCATGATGCAATATTCCCAATGGAGAAGACAAGGTGGCAAAAAGACTGAAGATGACTTCTGACAAACAGCTAGCAAAAAATTGAAAAATTTAGTCCATCAGCCCTTGAGGAAATGAATCCTACTAAAAACCACATTGGCTTAGGAGTAGATACTTTCCATTCAGGTTGCCAGATAAGACCTAAACCATACCTGATGCCATGATGGCAGCCACATGAGAGTCTTTGAAGCAGAGCCATGCTCAGATGCTTGCCAAAGAAACTATTGAGATAATAAACATGCGTTGTTTTAGGATGCTAAGTATGATAAATTGTTTTGCAGCAATAGAGAATTAATACAGGTTGAGAGCTCATTCATTTGCATTTTTCTTTTGTCAAATAACATTTGCAGCTTTATATTTCATCTGTCAATTTAGTTCTAGGATTTACTAGCAAGAAGAGAGAACACTAGCCAAAGTGATGGGTAAATTTCCAGGCTTATCATAGCCATTGGTAGAGATTCTAGAATCTTAGTAAAAGAATGGAAATGTGTAGTCACTGAAAAAAACAAAAAGGAGGAATAACAAAATTCTTCTTTATAAGCCATGAAAGTAATCCTGCGAAGATTCTGTTTCTGGTCAAAATAGAGCAGTAGGACCTGGATTTAACCTGCACAACTAAAACACAAATAAGCTATATGAAATAACAATTTGTAAGACACTGTATATCAGAAAATGAAGAATAGTGATCCATGAGAAATGGAAAGCAATGGAGATGAGCACCATAACTTCCCCAGGTTACAGAGAGATTTTCTAGGCCATGCTTCAGGAAGGAAAAATGTAAACAGACCACAGTCATTTTCTAAACTGAAGAGACAAATCTGAGAGTTTGGGAAGATCAGGGCAACTAGAATTTTCGTGAAAGAGTATCAGAGAGGAGAGAACTGCCATAGAAAGAATTTCAGGGATCTACAGAGGGTCCTCCGAAAGTATTCAGATGAGTAATGATCAATTCCTATGTGCAAAAAAATTACCTGAGGCCAGGAAAAAAAGGTCACTCAAAAGGATTAGAGGCAACAGTACCAGACCATAACACAGAGCTGGTGATAAATAGTGCATGATCCAAAATGAAAAGCCTCAAGATTCACAGAGCATTGGCTTAAGTACTCAGAAGGATCTTATATCAGTAGTGGTAAATGATTAGTTCTAGAATAAATACTTTTGGTTCTATCAAATCTTAAAGAAAGACTCAAAATAAACACAAAGTTTCCAAGTAACCTAACTGTATACTGGGGGAAAAAAATCTCAAGAATAATTTCAGGCTACAAAAACATCTGGAACCCAAGAAGGTAAAATTCACTATGTTTGTCAGCAAATATAAAATTTCCAAGAATAATCAAGAAAATATGATTCAAAATAAGGATAAAAATTGATCTATTGAAACTGATACAGAACACAGTAATTAAAATAGTAATAGTAGCTGGGCTCGGTGGCTCAGCCTATAGTAATCCTGTGCTTTGGGAGGCTGAGGTGAGTGGATTGCCTGAGCCCGCGGGTTCGAGACCCACCTGGGCAACTTGGCAAGACCTCATCTCTACAATAAATCAAAAAAAATTAGCCGGGTGTGGTAGCGCGTGCCTGTAGTTCTGGCTACTTGGAGGGCTGAGGTGGAAGGATCGCCGGAGCCTAGCAGGTTGAGGCTTCGGTGGCTGGGAGCGGCCACTGCATTCCAGTCTGGGTGACAGAGTGAGACTCCAACTCAAAAAAATAAAATTAAATAAAAATAAAATAGTAATAGTAAGGAATATTAGAAAAATTTTATAACTGTTTTTCATATATTAAATAAGAAAAGTAGGTACATGAAAGATATTTAAAAGACCCAAATAAAAATTAAAATGAATGAGATGAAAAAATATACTGAATGTGATTAATGTCAGATGGGACATTGCAGAAGAAAAAATTAGCAAACTTAAAAACATAGAAATAAGAACTATCTAAACTGCAACACAGAGAAAAACAAAAGAACTGAAGAACAAAGGAACAGAGCATCATTTATCTGTGACTTCAAGCAACCTAATATATGTGTAATTGGAGTTCCAGAAATGCAGAAGAGGAGATCAGAGGACCACATTTACAGAAACAATGGCCAAAATTTTTCCAAATTTCCAGATTCAAGAAATGTAATAATCCCAGTCACAAGAAACATGAATAAAACTACATCAAGTCACGTCATAAATAAATTTATGCAAAACAATAATAAAGATGATATCATAAAAGTAACAAGAGAAAAAAACATTATGTATAGAGAAACAGTGATAAGAATGACAGCAGATTTCTCATCAGAAGCAATGTGAGTCAGAAGATTATGAAGCAATATTTCTAAAGTACTAAAAGGAAAAAATACTGTTAGCTTATAAATCTATACTCAGTGAATATATTTTTTCAAAAATAAAGGAAAGCTGAAGATTTTTTCAGACACACAAAAGACAAAACAATTCATCACTAGCAGATTCACACTACAAGAAATATTAAAGAACAGAGATCCATGAAAACTGGAAAGGCAGAAAGGAAATTGGTAACAAATGGATATATAAATCTACACAAAAAAGATAAATACTAAATAGGTATGCTTTTTCTTATTATCTAAAGCTCTTTAAAGCATAATTGGCTATTAAAAATAATAATAAATGTAAGTGGGATTTGCAGCATATATAAACTAAAACTATGACAACAACAGCTCAAAAGTTGGGAGGGAAAAAATAGAAGCATATGTTGCAAGGTTCTTATACATTATGAGAAGTGGTACAATATCACTAAAAGTTAGAATATGATAAGCAAAAGAGGCATACTATTACACTACTGTAACCATTAAAATAACAAAATAAGTTATGACTAATAAGTTATCAAAGAAAAGACAATACAATAATAAAAAATATTCAATTCACTCAAATGGAGGCATAAAATAAGTAAAAGGGAACAAAGAATAGTTTAAACATTTGGGGGGAAAAGTAGGTCAGTAACTTTAAATCAACCATATTAATAATCACACTAAATGTCAAAAGTTTGAAACATCTTAATTAAAAAGCAGAGATTTTCAGATTTAGTGAAAAAAGGAAGACCCAACTATATGCTGCCTAAAAGAAATGAACTTTAAATATGAAGACACAAATAGTAAAAGAACCAAAAAAATACACTATCTTAATAATAATAAAAAGAAAGTAGAAGTGGCTATATTAATATCAGATAAAGTAGATTTCAGAGGAAAGGATATTACCAGAGATTAAAAAAAGACCATTTCATTATAATAAAATGGTCAACTCATCAAAAGGGCATGGCAATCTTAAGTATGTACCTATTCACAGAGCTTCAAAATACATGAAGAAAAACTGACATCACTGCAAAGAAAAATAGGCAAATCAACAACTGTAGTCTGATAATTTAAAACTCTTCCCTCAATAACAGAAAAACAGCAAGAATATAGTATACTTGATCAACACTATCAAGCAACTTGACAAAAATTGAAATTTATAAACACTCCTCCTAACAATAGCAAAATACATATTCTTTTCAAGTACACATAAAACATTTGCCAAAATAAACTGCATTTGAAGATATAGGTCATAACAAACTTAAATAAAGTCAAGTCATACAAAGTGTATTCTCTGACCACCATGAAATTAAATTAGAAATTCATAACAGAATAATATCTGGAAAATCTTTAAATATTTGGAAACCAAATAATAAACTTCTCAATAACCTATGAGACAAAAATGAAATCAAAAGTGAAATTAGAAAATATTCTGAACTAAAATAAAGTAATGGCATAACATATCAAAATTTGTGGGATGTTGCTTAAGCAATACTTTGAGGATTCTGTAGCATTAAATCCTATATTTGAAAAGGAAGAATGGTCTTAAATGAATTGCCTCAGCTTCCACTTGAAGAAACTAAAAAACAAGAGGAAATTAAACTTATAGTAAGTAGAAGAAAGGAAACAAACTGACAAAAACAATCCATAAAATGCATAAACCTCTTGTCACACTGATTAGGAAAAAATATAAATTGCCAATAGAACAAACAAGAAAGTAGGCATTATTATAGATCACACCAGTATTAAAAGCATAATAAAAGAATATTATAAACAATAAATTCAACAACTTAGATAAAATGGACAAATGACTGAAAGACACAAGCTAAATCTCACTGAAGAAAAGCTAGATAAATTTTTAAAAAGAGAAAAGAAAAGCCAGATAACCTGAAATTGCCATTAAAATCTTTTCACAAAGAAAGTGCTAGGCTCAAAAATGTCATTGGTAAATTCTGTCAAAATTTAAGGAAAAAAATAATACCAATCCTACACAATCTTTCCCAAAAACTTGAAGAGGAGTACTTCAAAGGTGACCATAGTGATATTCAGCAATGATATATGTAGCACTGTTTCTAGGATGAGTTCATGAACTTAACTGCCAGACCTCGTATTTATACAAAGATTTGCACATGAATGTTCAAAGCAGCTTTAACTGTAATAGCCAAAAAAAATAAAAATTATCCTTCAAATGGTGAATGACTAAATAAACTGGTATATCCATTCAACAACATAAAGGAATGAACTATCAATACAACCAACAATGTAGAAGACTTTCAAAATAATTGTGCTGAGTGAAAGAAGCCAGAGAAAAAAGAGTACATGCTTTGTTATTCTATTTACATAATACTCTAGAAAATGCACCCTAGTCTATAGTGACAGAAAACAGATCAGTGGCTCCCTGGTGATAATTCAAAAGGAAAGGAGGTGTGGAAGGAATGGATTACAAAAAGATGAAAGGAAACATTTGGGACTGATGAATATGTTCACTATCTTGATTGTGGTAATGAGTTCACAGGTATGTACATATGTCAAATTGTACACTTGAAATAGGTGTAGTCTTACTGTATGCAAATTTCTTATTAATAAAACTGTTTTTACAAAAGAATAAAAAATATTGACATTGAACATTTGGATGGAGGGGAGAAAATGCCTGTTGGTATGGGAATTCAACAAATAAAACAAATATCCATCGTTTATTGCAAGAGATTAGTTTGAAAACATTTGCAACTATCAAGAGGGAACATAAATTCCATGCATATTAATTGTTACTAGTATTATTTGTGTCAACTATCATAAATATTTTCCTTATTTAAAAAGGAATTCTCTGCTATTTGCATCCCTTATAAACCTAACATGATGAACCCTACGTGAGAAAGCATGACTTGTATGCCTATTACACAACCTAGATTTACAAATGTGTCACATTTTTCTCCTAAATCATCTGGAGCTGTCTTCACTCCATAATTAATTAGGAAGAGAAGATTTGAAAATGAAGTTTCCCTAAGGGACCAGTCAAATCTTTGAAACTGGGCCAGATCAAACTCAAACTCTTGGGCAGGGCTCAGTCTCCTATTGGTGCTAAGTGCTTTTCACACAATATCCCTTCAACGTAATTATTACAAGAAAACTGAGGCTCAGGAATAGTAATTTCCTCTGTCCCACTCAGTTGCACCAGAAGTCATTGTAAGTGCTGTATTACATAGGCTAGATTATAAAGTAGAGGATATCTGCAGAAAGAGAGTAGGAATTACTGTTTACTGAGGACTAGGCCGTGTCACGGGTCCTCTACCCATGTTAATATACTCAATAATTAAAAAAACACTCTCAGGATAGATTTTATCATTCCTGACTTACAGATGGGGAAATTAAGCCAGAAATGGATCAGGCTGGTGAGTCACTTAGGATCTGGTTATGGATTTCAAAGGTGATAACACCATAAACAAGTCAAGACAGACAGATGAGTTTCGGAAGCAGAAGAAATGAGGACCAGAGAGATAGCAGAGGTGCACAGACTACATCCTGGAGCCCAGAGACAATTTACCAGAAGTGGTAGTGTGGCTGTAGCTGCATTTTATTTTCATTCAAGACCATTGAGGCCATCTTCTTCTACTTCTTAAGAAAATAGTGGCAGTTTCTGACAGTGCTCTAATAGACTCATGGAGATAAATCTGTGATTGGACCTGGATCAGCCTTCATTTCCTTCTCTGAGTCATTAGCCACAAAACTATCTTAAATACCAGAACAGAGGTACCCCTGTTTAGTATTCACTCTATCCACGTTATCCCATGGTAAATCATTTAGATGCAGGAATTCCAGCATCTTGACTTTATTTAGTGTTTGCTCATACTCAAGAAGAGACATAAAATTTTAAAATAAGTATCCCTAGAGAATTTTATCTCAGCACCTCTTAAGTTGAAAGATCAAAAGCTTTATCTCCAAAATGATAAAGTGCTTGGTTAGCAATGGGAATTTACAATATATGTTAAAGGGTATTGTCTATAAAGGGTTATCTTTACCAGAGAAAGATATTGAAACAAAAATAAAATTCTTTGGGTCCAGTTTTGTTGACCACAAAAAATGCACATATATATTACAGCTATTTA
This sequence comes from Tarsius wallacei, assembly GCA_963574415.1. Taxonomy (NCBI): domain Eukaryota; kingdom Metazoa; phylum Chordata; class Mammalia; order Primates; family Tarsiidae; genus Tarsius; species Tarsius wallacei. The sequence continues at coordinate 31,301 of CAUYQG010025084.1, read as the reverse complement.
AATGATAAGAGAACCATCTTATAAAGCTGCAAACAATAATAAAAGTAATTTTTTAAGTGTCTACTAAATGCCAAGAAGTTATATACATGATCCTGATTAATCCTCACAATAATTGGGTATAGTATATATCAGTATTTTCATTTTCAGGGAAGGACATGAGATTCAGAAGAATCATGTAACATCTTCAAGTTCACACAACTAATTGTATATCAGAATAAAGATTGAAACCCAGCTTTGTTTGGCTTCAATTCCCATATCACACTGCAGCCTGGTACCAGGGAAAATGATCACTTCTGCTCTATTTTCTCTTTTCCGAGTAGACACATTTCAGATGATGTGAATTGAGCATGACTGAAATGGTAGGAAATTCTCTGGTTAGAAAAGATCGTAAAATACTGCCCCAGACCTAAACTGGCAGCATGGTTTTGGGAGAAACCACTTGTATACTTACATTTTGGGCCTCCTTCTTTCCTCATTTACAAATTTAGTCTAATGGCGGATATTGTAGAAATATGAATATTGAAATTGGTTCTTGTCTCTTCAGGAAGCTGTGTGATGGACTGGTCCACTCATACCAAGATAGGTAGCATACTTTGATGTAGTCCTGAAGGAGAAAATGGCCAGTTGGCCTGTGTGGGATTCAGGAATGGCTGTATACTGGGTCTGAGGGACCCTTTTGTCTTCACATCAGTGGCAAAGGCCCATCCCAGAACCCTGAAGTGGCTGTGGTTTTGCCATCTGTTCACAGATTTAGCATCAATATTTATAAAATTATTTGTGTGGATTTTCTCATGTCATACTCCTTAAAACTTGATGAGATGGGCAATGTTTCAGGTGGGCAATGGGGCAGAGAGAGACGGAGTGATTTGCCTAGGGTCACATAGCTAGTAGTGATAGAACCAGGATTCAAACCAGGTTCATCTGACTTCAAACTCTAACTCCTGGTCATCATGTTGGTGTTTCTGCAAGTGTGGCTGTTTTATACATTCCTAAATATCTGGGCAGGGGGATTCCTTAATAATACAAATTCTTGGGTCTACCAAGAACCACAGCAATAGGCTTGAATTAGCAATACTTGAAAGTGTGAAGACTGATATTCTTCATGAAAACCCTGCTCCTTACCTGGATATCCCAGAAGTATTTGCTCCTGCCTCTCCTCTACCACTTATGATACACATATTTGCTGGTCACTCTCTGCTGGATTCCTCTGGTGCTGTCACCTTGCTGGGTACACACCCTGTCAGCCTTCCCTTCTTATATGAGTTCTCCTCCAGCTGTTTTTAGGGCCCAGTCCCTTACTATCAGTCCCATGTCTCCAAGATGACAAGCACCATTTGTGAAACAAACAACTACGTGACTCAGAAAGATGAGCTGGGTGCTATGCTCTTGAGCTTCTGGAAACACCATGTTTGGGCACCAGAGCCCATGAAATAAGAATAGCTAGTGAGCTCTGGTGCCAAGCACTGTGCTCAGTGCTACATACATGTGATTCCATTTAACTCTCTCCAATCACTCCGCAAGGCAAGTTTCACTACATCCACTTAAAGGTGGAGGACCATGAGGTAAAAGAGGTGGAATAACTTCCCAACATTATGTGTGGCATCAGATATCTTCAAATTCATTCCAACTCCATGCTACACCTTGCTTTCTGTCCTGAAGACTGAACTGCATGACTACATCAATGATCCCTTTGCTAAATTGGGATCAGCCAATGGAGGACCCTGGCAGAATAGGGAAGGGCAGGAGGAAATTGAGGTTGAGGTGTTATTCCCTGGCTACTTCCTTGCAGGGTCATCTCAGGCTGGCTACATCCCTTAACAGAAGGTCATAGTGTCTCTTAATACCCCTCTCCAGGATACTATAACAACTCTTTCCTCTTATCCTTTCAGGCGCAGCAGTGGTAACAGCCACACCATTTGTGCGCTATCCCATGCAGTTCCCCTATGCCCTTCTCACACATTTGTAAACTGTTCCTTTAGTAAATCTTCTTTAAATCATCCTAATTTGAGCATGCCATCTGTTTCCCGCTGGGATACAAATGTGATTGAGTGATGGAGGTGGGATTGGAGCCCAGATTTAGTCTGGCCCCAAAGCCCATATTCTTACCACTACCCTATTCTTATACTCTGACAACCTAGCCTGAGCAGATCCAAAAAAAACACCATACCTTGTGCTCACTCTTTCAATTCTGCAAACATTAACAGAGCAGCTACTATGTGTTAGAAATCACCTGAAATCAAAGACAAGCTGCTGAACTTTTCTGAGCCAACTTTTTCTATTTCTATGAAGAATGAACAGTATTCTCTACCTGAATTATATAAAATTGTTCTTAGAATATATAATATAATAGTCTCTATAAAACATGACATAAAAAGCATATTACTCATTTCTCTCTCAGAACCTTCTACTAATACTCAAAGCAATCTAAAGATTCAATGCAATCTCTATCAAAATACCAATGTCGTTTTCCACAGAAATAGAGAAAGCAATCCTAAAATTCTTATGCAACCAAAAAAGAACAGGAATAGCCAAAGCAATCCTGAGCAAAAAAGAACAAAGCTGGAGGCATTACACTACCTGACTTTAAAATACATGACAAGGCTATAATGACCAAAACAGTATGGCATTGGTATAAAAAACAAACACAAAGACCAATAGAACAAAATAGAGACCCCAGAAATTAATTCACATATTTACAGCCCCAACCAATTTTCAACAAAGGTGCCAAGAACATACATTAGTAAAAGGACATACTCTTCAATGATGCTGGGAAAACTGGATATCCATATGAAGAAGAATGAAACTGGACCCCTATCTCTCACCATATACAAAAACTGATTCAAGATGGATTAAAGACTTAAGCATGAGACTTGAAACTATAAAACTACTAGAAGAAAAAATAGTAATAATACTTCAGGACATTGGTTTAGGCAAAAAAGCATAGGCAATAAACCCAAAAATAAACAAATAGGACTATATTAAACTAAAAAGCTTTTGCACTCAAGGAAAACAATGAACAGAGTGAAAAGACAGCCTGTTGCATGGGAGAAAATATTTACAAACTATTCATTCACCAAAGGACTAATAGCCAGAATATACAGGAAACTCAATAACTCAACAATCAAAATATAATAATAATAATCCCATTTAAAAATGGACAAAGGACACAAATAAACATTTCTCAAAAAAAGTCATACATGACCGGATTCAGTGCCTCCCACCTATAATCCCAGCAGTTTGGGAGGTGGGAGAATTGCTTGAGCCCAAGAGTTTGAAACCAGCCCAGGCAACATAACAAAACCTCATCTCTACAAAAAAAAAAATTTTTTTTAAGGGGAAGACATACAAATGGCCAACAGGTATATGAAAAAATACTCAATATCACTAATCATCAGATAAACGCAAATCAAAATCACAGTGAGCTATCATCTTACCCCAGTTAGAATATACATTATTAAAAACACAAAGTAACAGATGCTGGTAAGGATGCGGAGGAAGAGGGAACTCTTGTATACTATTGGTGGAAATGTAAATTAGTGCAACCACTGTGGAAAACAGTGTGGAAATTTCTCAAAGAACTAAAAATAGAACTACCATATGATCCAGCAATCCCACTACTAGGTATTTATCCAAAGGACTGGAAACCAGTATATCACAGGCATGCCTGCATGCCTATGTTTATTGCAGCACTATTCACAATAGCGAAGATATGGAATTAACCTAAGTGTCCATCAGTAGACAAATGGATAAAGAAAATGGGGTATATATACACAATGGAACACTTATTATTCAGCCATTAAAAAGTGTGAAATCATGTCTTTTGCAGCAACATGAATGAAATTGGAGGTCACTATGTTAAGTGAAATAAGTCAGGCACAGAAAGACAAACACTGCATGTTCTCACTCATATGTGGGAGCTAAAAAAAGTTTATCTCATGGAGGTGGAGAGTAAAATGATAGATACTAGAGACTAGGAAGGATGTGTGGGGGTAGCAGGGAGGATGAATAGAGGCTGGTTAATGGGTAAAAACATGCAGTTAGCCGGGCACAGTGGCTCACATCTGTAATTGCAGCAATATGGGAGGCAGATGCGAGAGGATTGCCTGAGCCCACAAGTTCGAGACCAGCCAGGGCAACTTGGCGAGACCTCGTCTTTACAATAAATCAAAAAATTAGCCAAGCATGGTGGTATATGTCTGTAGTTCCAGCTACCTGGAAAGCTGAGGCAGAAGGATCATCTGAGCCCAGTAAGCTGAGGCTGCAGTAGCTGTGAGCATGCCACTACACTCCAGCCTGGGCAACAAAATGAAATTACTACTCAAAAAAAAAAAAAGCATGCAGTTAGATAGAAGAAATAAGTTCTAATGTTCAACAGCTATATAAGGCAACTATAGCAAACAACAATGTGTTGTATATTTCAAAATAGCTAAAAGAGAGGATTTGATATTTTCCGACACATAGAAATGATAAAATGATAAATATTTAAGGTGATGAATATCCTTAATACCCTGCCTTGCTCACTACACATTCTATGCATGTAACAAAAATCACATGTCCCCCATAAATATATACAAATATCATGTATCAATAAAAAAATATAAAAATGAAAAAGAAAACTATAAAAAATTAATTTGTACTGTAATTCACATGAACAAGAGCCTTCTGCAATACTTGGTTTATAGAAGGATACAGTAAATGTTATTTGAATGATTAAATATGTGAATGGATGGATGGATTAATGGACAGATGGGTGAATGAATAGAGTATGGTTGAGTTTTGTACATTTAGATATGTTAGAGATGTATAATATATTAGCTTCCTCTTCAACTGAACTTTGAGCATTTAAAGGGCAAATGGTTTCCCCACTCCTGTTTGGGGTGCTTCTCCTTCCACTTTCAGACTGAGAAGGCTGAGAAACAAGATAAAATTCAAATCTGCTAAACTCACCCAAGGGTCACCCTTCTAAAATGAACGGACCAAGTATGTACTTATGCAAAGAATGTTACATTGATTTTAAGACTATCAACATAACTGTTTTCCAATACTTGGTAAAAGACTCAAAATGTGCTCAAACACTCAATAACTTTTAAAGCAGCATTTTAATGAATTACAGGAAGTGCAAATTGATCGGGAGCATATGGATTTAATTTATCCTTAAGGACATGCATTTAAACATTTAAGGGGAAAATGTGTCTTTTGAAATATATTCTGGATTTTGTCCAGTGTAGAACATTTAAAACAAATTTTCAAATTGTAGATGAATCCAGATCTCTGGTACGCTCACTCAGTCTTCATTGGAAGATACAGATGGGAGGTTATTTTTATCTTAAAAATCTAATTCTCAGAAGGAGCTAGGAATTAAAGGGCTGGCATTCAAGCCCCAGCCTGACCACTTATTGTGTGGCCTTAGCAAAGCCACTTACCTCTGTGAGACAGTTTTTCACTTGTGAAAACTGGATAATGCCTTGCACACCTCACCTGACCTCTGTGAGGATCAGATGAAATGATCTATGTCATTGAATTTGTTGTCTGGAAAAGTGCTATACAAAATAAACAATTATTTAGTGCCATACACATCATAAAATAAATTACTTAATTTTTCTTTGTGTTTCTCTTTTCTCATCACACATTCAGTTTGGACTTCACTTGTCTGTCCGTTTGACTGAATTGCATATGGATGCCTGTTGCTGTTTTTTTACATTAGTTTTCCACAGACTTCCAGATTCCCTGGAAGGAGTGCTAATCAATCTTTATTCAATTAACACAAAGAACTTCCAGTTTCATCCTTCCAGCATAATTTATCAAAATATATTCTATGAATAATTTGCTAATCAACTATGGCCCCAGGTAGGATAAACTGTGCACGTACCTGCCCCAAACTACACCAAGCTGTTCAAGGGCATTTACATGGTACAATGTTGATTTATCTTTGCTGTTCCAGTAGCAAAATCCTTTGACCTAAAGTAACCTAAGGCGTGGGAGGCAGCCATTCAAGAATTTCAGGAGCTGTTCTTGCTAGCATTATTTGTTCTTTCTCTCCCCAACCGAAAGACAACATTTTTGTTTTGTGGTTATTTTTTCTTACTTGTGTCTCTGCCACTTCTTAACTCTAATGAAGAGACATTTTTTAACTTTTTATTTTAACTCTAGTTATAAAGAAATAATTTTAGATATAGAGAAATGTTGCAAAAAATAGTAAAAAGACTTCCCATATGTTCTTCGCCCACCTTCTACTAATGTTAACCTCTTACATAATGATAGTACAATTATCAAAACCAAGAAGTTAACATTGGCACAATAATATTAACATTTAACACACTTTGTTTTCATTATAGCAGTTTTTTCACTAATGTACATTTTTTATTCCAGGATCCAAATGAGTGTCCCAAATTTCATTTAGTCATCATGTCTCCTTAGTCTCCTATAGTCTATGACATTTCCTCACTATGTTCTTTTCTTTCATGACTGACCTTGACACTTTTGAAAACTATTGGTCAGTTAATTTGTATAGTGTTCCCCAATTTGAGTTTATCTGATGTTATCTCATGATTATATTGAGGATATGCATTCTGGGCAAGCATACCACAGAAGTCATGCTGTGTCCTTCTCTGTGAATCTTATTAGGGGACACATGACAATGATATGACTTATTACTGGTGATGTTAACCCTGATCACTTGGCTAAGAAGGTGTCTGCTAAGTTTCTCTACTGTAAAATTACTATTTTTCTCTTTGAAGTTAAATAAGTATCTTGGGAGAAATACTTTAGGATATGAAAATATGCTATTTCTTCTCAAACTGTCATAGACTAATTTTAGAATCCATTGGTGGATATCTTGCCTGCAACAATTACTGGTGGCATATTCTAATGATGATTTTGTATTTCCCTCATTCCTTCTGCATGTATTAATGGAAATCCTTCTGTAAGGAAGATGTTTCTTTTCTCCCTTATTTATTTATTTACACCATCATTTATTTACAGCAGTCTGGACTCGTGAATATTTATCTTATCCTGTGGTTTATGATTCAGTATTATTACTATTCATTTTGTTTCTCAAATTGCCCCCAATTTGGCTATTGGGAGCTTTTTCAGGTTGGTTCCTGTACTCTTTTGACAGGTGTCATACTTTTTTTTAAAGAGCTTTCTTATATTCTGACATCACAAGATGCTCCAAGCTCATCTTCTGTTTTCCTCTTCCTAGCCCTAGAATCAACTACTTCTTCAAGGAGCCCTGGTTCTTTTTATCGCAGAATGATGTTTTAGAAACCAAGATCTAGGTACTAATGTGTGTCACTGCTCCTAGGGCCTTTCAGTGAGGAAATATATGTATGTGTTTCAACCCAAACACTCATACAGATCTCTATTTCTGTATCTATTTTTTGTATATATTTTGACAACCCATGAATTCCCACTGACAGCTGTGATTCCAATCCAGCACCAGAAGATTCATTCTAGCCTCCCCTTTTCCTTATTTGTATCTTATTTCTTCAACAGTGTAACCTGGCTCTCATTATCTACAAAATATTTACTTATTTGTTCAATCCTAAAATTCATATCAAGTAATTTCAAAATTGCTAACCCATTTCCTGTGAGAACTAGATTTTCTAACTGGAGTACAGTATTTGTATACAGTTCTTTTTGTCCCTGGCTTTAATGTCCAGTCAAAACATGGTTTTCCAAAGTTAGTTCTTTTCTTCCTCTTGCCCTTCAGTATGGCTAATGTTATTTACTTACAATACAACTAGGTTCATCTGTTTCTATTTGCATTTCATTTTAGGTTCTCACCACAACCTGGTTGACTTTTAAAAATTACATACTGTAAAATTCCCTCTGTGTACTGTTCAGTTCTATGGGTTTTGAAAAGTGCATGAAGTTATCTGAGCAACACCATGTTCATGATACAGAAAAATTTCATCACAACAAAAATTTCCTCATGCCATCCCTTCACAGTCCATCTACTCTCATCCCCTAAACCCTAGAAACCACTAATCTGTTTTCTCTTCCTATAGTTTTCTCCTCCTATAGTTTTCTCCTTTACCAGGTTGCCATATAATCAGAATTGTACAATATGTAACATTTTGGTTCTGCTTCTTTCATATAGTAAAATGCATTTAAGATGCAGCTGTGTCATTGTGTGAGTCAATCGCTGACTCCTATTTATTACTGAGGAGTAATCCACTGTATTGATATGCCATGGTTTGTTTATCCATCTGCCAGTAGAAGGACATCTACTTTTGTAGATATTTTTTGTAGCTTGGGACAATTATGAATACAGCTTCTTTAATCACTCATTTACAAGTTTTAGTGAGAACATGAGTTTTCACCTCACTAAGGTAAATACCAGGTTAAGAATTACTGGGTCATATAGTTAGAGTACATTCAATGTTATAAGAAACTACTAAACCATTTTCCAGAGTGGTGGTCCCATTTTGCAATCCAGCAATGTATGAGTCCCAATTGCTCTGAATACTTACCAGCACTTGGTAGTTTTTTATTCAGCCATACTAACAGGTATGTAGAGGTGTTGTATTGTCCTACTTTGCATTTCCCTAATCACTAATGACGCTGAGCATTTTTTCATATGTTTATTTGCCATCTACATATCTTTGTTGAAGTTCAGTTCAGCTGTTTTGGCCACATTTTTATTGGATTGTTTGCTTTCTTACTGTTGAGTTTTGAGAGATGTTTATATGCTCTTAATAGAAGTCTTTTGTCAGAAATGTAATTTGCAAAAGTTTTCTCCCAGTGTGCAATTTGTCTTTTTATTCTCTTACAGTGTTTATCCAAAGCAAAAGTTTTTAATTTGGGTACAGTTCAATTTTAGTTTTTGTGGATTATGCTTTGGGTGTAATATCTAAAACTTCTTTGTCTAACCCAAGGTCATAAAGATTCTTTTCCATTTTTCTTGAAGTTTCATAGTTTTATGTTTTACATTTTTATCTATAATTTATTTATTTATTGTTTGCACAGGGTATATCAGTTAAAATTTTACTGTTGAGTTTTTTGACATGTAGACATTTTATGTTTTCACCCCCATCTGTTGACAAGACTACAGTTTTTCCATTGAATGACCTTTATATCTTTGTTGAAAATCAATTGACTTAGATATGTGCACTTAACAACAGAGCCTCAGAACACATAAAGCAAAAATTAAGAGGGTTGAAGGAAACAATAGATAACAATATTAGCTGGAAACATCAATACTCCACTTTCAATAATAGATAGAACAACTAGGCAGAAACACAAAAAGTAAATGAAAATTTAACACTAAAGACCAACTAGACCTACTAAATGTCTATTACGAACACTCCAGTGAACAACAGCAGAATACATATTTTTCTCAAGTGCAGATAAATAGACCTCATACTAAGGCATATAAGCATCAATAAATTTAAAAGGATTCAAATAATGCAAAGTATCTTCTTTGACCATAATGGAATGAAATTGCAATTCAATAACCAAAAAAAATTGGAAGATTCACAAATATATGGAAATTGAGTTACTCCTAAACAACCAATGGGTCAAAGACAAAAATCACAAAAGGGAAGAGAAAATACTTTGATATAAATGAAAATGAAGAAGCAGGCATACTTATATTACATTTTGCTTTATTGTACTTCATAGATATTGCTTTTTTAAAAAATTGAAGGTTTGTGACAACCCTACACCGAATAAATCAATTGGTACCATTTTTCCAACAGTACATGCTCACTTTGTATCTCCATGTCACATTTTAGTAATTCTGGCAATGTGTCAAACTTTATTATTATTATTATTATTATTATTATTATTATTACTGTATCTATTATGGTGATCTGTGATCAGTGATCTTTGATGTTACTCATGATTGTTTGAGGCACCATAAAATGCACCCATATAAGGCAGCAAACTTAATTGATAAATGCTTTGCGTGTTCTGACTTCTCCACCAGTCAGCCATTCCACCCCATCTCTTTACTCCTCTGGCCTCCATATTTTCTAAAACCCAATACTATTGAAATTAGACCAGTTAATAACCTCACAACGACCTCAAGTTAAAGAGTGATGTGTCTCTCACATTAAATCAAAAGCTATAAATGATTAAACTTAGTGAGGAAGGTATGTCAAAAGCCAAAATAGGCTGAAAACTAGGCCTCTTGCACGACACAATTAGCCAAGTTGTGAATTCAAAGGAAAAGTTATTGAAGGAAATTAATAGTGCAACTCCAGTGAACACACAAATAATAAGAAAGCAAAACAACATCACTGCTAATATGTACTAAATTTTAGGGGTCTGAATAAAAGATTAAATCAGCCATAACATTCCTTTAAGCCAAAGCCTCACACAGGGTGAGGTGTTAACTATCTCTTCAACTCTATGAGGGCTAAAGAGGCAAGGAAGCTGCAGAATAAAAGTTGGAAGTCAGCAGAGGTTGGTTCATGAGGTTGAAGGAAAGAAGCTATCTCCAAAACATAAGTGCAAGGTGAAGTAGCAAGAAAAAGCTGCAGCAAGTTATCCAGAAGATCTAGCTAAAATCATTGATGAATGTGACTACACTGAACAACAGAGTTTCAATGTAGATGAAACAGCCTTCTATTAGAAGAAGTTGCGTGCCATCTAGGACTTTCATAGCTAGAGAGGAGAAGTCAATGCCTAGCTTCAAAGTTTCAAAGAACAGGCTGACTCCCTTGTTTGAGGTTAATGCAGCTGGTGACTTTACGCTGAAGCCAATGCTCATTTACATTTATGAAAATCCTAGGGCCCTTAAGAATTATGCAAAATCTACCCTCATGTGCTCTATAAATGACACCACAAAGTCTGGATGACTGCACATTTGTTTATAGCATGGTTTACTAAACATTTTAATCAAAAGCTATAAATGACTAAACTTAGTGAGGAAGATATGTCAAAAGCCAAAATAGGCTGAAAGCTAGGCCTCTTGCACCAGTTAGCCAAGTTGTGAATTCCCACTGTTGACACCTACTATTCACACAGAAAGAAAGATTCCTTTCAAAATCTCACTGTCCGTTGACAATTCACCTGGTCACCCAAGAGCTCTGAGGGAGATGTGCAAGGAGATATATGTTGTTTTCATGCCTGTTAACACAACATCAATTCTGCAGTCCTTGGATCAAGGAAAAATTTTGACTTTCAAGTCTTATTATTTAAAAACTACATTTTATAAGGCTATAGTTGCTATGAATAGTTATTCCTCTGACGAACCTTGACAAAAGACATCGAAAACCTTCTGAAAAAGATTCACCATTTTGAATGTCATTAAACACATTTGTGAGTGCTCGCTTCGGGAGCACATATATTAAAATTGGAATGATACAGAGAAGATTAGCATGGCTCCTGTGCAAGGATGGCACGCGAATTTGTGAAAAGTTCCATATTTTTGATGTGGTAGCATGCACCTGTGGCTCCAGCTACTTGGAGGGCTGAGGCAGAAGGATCACCTGTGCCCGACCGGTCAAGGCTGTGGTGGCCGTGAGCATGCCACTGCACTCCAGCATGAGTGACAGAGTGAGATTCCAGCTCAAAAAAAAATTTTGCCAACTGCATTTCTGACAAAGACCTAACATCTAAGATCTAAAATGAACTCAAATGTGCCATTAAGAAAAAAGCAAACAGCCCTACTAAAAAGTGGACAAAAGATATGACAGACATTTCTCAAAAGAAGACATACAAGCAACCAACAGATACATGAAAAAGTGCTCAGCCTCACTAATCATCAAAGAAATGTAAATTAAACCACACTGAGATTCCACCCAACTCTAGTCAGGATGGCCATCATCAATAACTCCAAAAATAACAGATGCTGGAGAGGATGCAGGGAAAAAGGAGCACTTCTACACTGTTGGTGGGAGTGTAAACTAGTACAGCCACTGTGGAAAACAATTTGGCAATTCCTAAAAGATCTAAAAATTGACCTTCCATATGATCCAGCAATCCCACTTCTGGGAATATACCCGGAGGAACTCAAATCACCTTATGGAAAAGATACCTGTACACACATGTTTATTACAGCATTATTCACAATAGCAAAAACATGGAACCAATCATGCTGCCCATAAAAAGTGGACTGGTTAAAAAAAAATGTGGTACACAAACAAGATGGAATATTATGCTGCCATAAAGAAGGACAAAAATGATGATTTAAGACTTCTGTGTAGAAAATCACTGCAGATGTGTTGGAAGTAGCAAGAGAATTAGAATTAGAAATGGACCCTGAGGATGTGACTGAATTGCTGCAATCTCATGATAAAATTTGAACAGATTAGGAGTTACTTCTGATGGTTGAGCAAAGAAAGTGATTTCCTGAGGTGGAATATAAACCTGGTGAGGATGCTGTGAACATTGTTGAAAAGACAACAAAGGATTTAGAATATTATATAAACTTATTTCATAAAGCTGTTGCAAGATTTGATAGAATTGACTTCAATTTGAAAGAAGTTATACTGTGGGTAAAATGCTACCAAACATAAATGAATATAAGTACCCACAAGTAAAAGACTAGGCCCAGATATCTCCAACGGTGAACTCTATCAAACATTTAAAGAAGAATTAATAAGAATTATTCACAAACTCTTTTAAAAATAGAAGAAGAAGGGACACTTTCCAACTCATTCTGTGAAATCAGCATTACCCTGATACAAAAACCAGATAAAGATATCACAAAAAATGAAAACCACAGACCAATATCTCTTATGCGGACACAAAAATCCCCAACAGATACTAGCACACTAAATCCAGCAACATATTAAAAAAAACTATACTGGCCAGGTGAGGTGGTCATGCCTGTAATCCCAGTCCTTTGGGAGACCAAGGTGAGTGGACTATTTGAGGCCAGGAGTTCAAGAACAGTCTGGGCAGCATAGAGAGATTCTGTCTCTACAAAATAAAAATAAAAATTTTAAAAGTAAAACAGTTTAAGGCTATACACTATGACCAATTAAGATTTATCCCAGACATTCAAAATTGATTTAACATATGATAATTAATATAATACAGCATATCAATAGAAAAAAAGGTCAAAAGCACATGATCATTTCGTTAAATATTTTTTAAAAGCACTTGTCGAAATCTAGCAACCTTTGATGATAAAAACAACACTCAACAAATTAGGAATAAAAGGAAACTTCCCCAAAGTGACCAAAGGCATCTATGAAAAACCCACAGCTAACATTATATGTAATGGTAAAAGATTGAGTGCTTTCTCCCTAAGATCAAGAACAAGACAAGGATGTGTGCTCTCAATACTTCTAGTCAGCATTGTAATGTAGGCAGGAAAATGGGGGAAGGAGGCATCCAGATGGGAAAGGACTAAGTAAAACTATCTTGATTTTCAAATAACATAATCCTGTATATAAAAAATCCTAAGGAATCCTCTAAAAAAAACTGTTAGAACTAATAAGTTCAGTAAGGTTGCAAGATAAAAAAGTCAATAAACAAAAATCAATTTTATTTTCTATTCACTTGAAATTAACAATTCAAAAATAAGATTAAGAAAACAATTTTATTTATATAGCATTTAAGTAGTATTGTTAAAAGAAATTAAAGAAGACATGAATAAATGGAAAGACATCCCACATTCGTGATTCAGAAGACTATTGTTAAGATGCCAATACTCATCAAATGTATCTACAGGCTCAATACAGTTTCTGTCACAATTCCAAATGGCTTCTTTCCATAAATTGACAAACTGAATCTAAAATTCATATAAAAATTCAAGAAACCCAGAGTAACTAAAATAATCTTTAAAAACAATGATGGAAGGCTCACACTTCCTGATTTCAAAACTTGCTGGAAAATTACAATAATTAAAACAGTGTGGTATCAGCATAAATATAGACAAATAAATCAATGAAATAAAATTGAGAGTCTGGAAATAAATCCTCACGTTTATGATCACTCGATTTTTAATAAGGGTTCCAGGATAAGTCAATGGGGAAAGAATAGTCTTTTGAACAAAAGGTGCTAAGACAACTGGATATCTACATGCAAAAGAACACAGTTGGGCTGCTACCTTATACTGTATACACCAGGGATCCCCAACCCCCGAGCCATGGAACAGTACCAGTTCATGGCCCATGAGGAACTGGGCTGCACAGCAGGAGGTGAGCATCGGGCAAGCCAGTAAAGCTTCATCTGTATTTCCAGCTGCTCTTCATTGCTAGCATTATCACCTGAGCTCCACCTCTTGTCAGATCAGCACTGAAAAGCCTGCTTACATTTTCAACATCCGTTCTTTGCAAAGCAGGGTTTTCTGCAGTGACAGCAACTAAAATGAGATTACAGAGTAGACGGACATAAGCAACATACTTCAGGTGCACTGTCTCCCATCATGCCCAGATGGGACCATTCTGTTATAGAAAAACAAGCCCAGGGCTCCCACTGATTCTGGTGAGTTGTATAATTATATCATCATTTATTACAATGTAATAATAATAGAAACAAAGTGCACAATAAATGTAATGTGCTTGTATCATCCCAAAACCATCTCCTCCACCACCACTCATGGAAAAACTGTCTTCCACAAAACCAGTTCCTGATGCCAAAAAGGTTGGGGACCACTGGTATATACATTTCAGTCGAAATGGATCAAAGACCTAAATGTGAGAGCTGAAACTAAAAACTCTGAGAGAACATGGGTGTAAATCTTCACTACCTTGGAGTAGGCAAAGTCGTCTTTGAACACCAAAAGCACAAGCAATCAAAGAAAAAATAGGTAAATTAGATGGACTTCATCAAAATTAAAAATCTTTTATGCTGCAAAAGGATACCATCATGAAAGTGAAAATAAGTCGGGCTCGGTGGCTCAACCTGTAATCCCAGCGCTTTGGGAGGCTGAGGTGAGTGGATTGCCTGAGCCCGCGGGTTCGACACCCGTCCGGGCAACTTGGCAAGACCTCATTTCTACAATAAAATAAAATAAAAAATTAGCCGGGCATGGTAGCGCATGCCTGTAATACCAATTACTTGGAAGGCTGAGGTAAAAGGATCACCAGAGCCCAGCAGGTCGATGCTGGGGTGGCCGTGACCGTGTGTGCCACTGCACTACAGCCTGGGTGACAGAGTGAGACTCCAACTCAAAAAAAAAAAAGAAAAAAAGTGAAAATATAACTGACAAAATGGGAGAAAATATTTGCAAGTCATATATTTGATAAGGGCTTGTAGCTAGAATATATAAATATACAACTCAATAATTTTAAAATTACCTTAATTTATTCCATTTCAAGTGCTTTTCATCTCTTTGTGTTGATCTAAGTTTTTATCTGGTATCATTTTCCTTATGCCTGAAGAAATTTCTTTAACTTTTCTTGTAGAGTATTTCTCATCTTTTGTTCATCTGAGAAAGTGTTTATTTCACCTTCTTTTGAGAGGTATTTTTTTTTTTTGCTTCAAAAACCTGATCTTTGAAAGATTTGTTTTTGGTCAGGCTCAGTGGCTCAGTCTGTAATCCCGTGCTTTGGGAGGCCGAGGTGAATGAATTGCCTGAGCCCGCGGGTTCGAGACTCGCCTGGGCAACTTGGCGAGACCTCATCTCTACAATAAATCAAAAAAATTAGCTGGGCGTGGTAGCGCGCGCCTGTAGTTCCGGCTACTTGAAAGGCTGAGGCGGAAGCATTGCCAGAGCCCAGCAGGGCGAGGCTGCGGTGGCCGGGAGCATGCCACTGCACTCCAGTCTGGGCGACAGAGTGAGACTCCAACTCAAAAAAAGAAAAGAAAAGAAAAGAAAGATTTGTTTTTCTTGTGGCACATGAAAATTGCCACTTACTGTCAGAAGTTATGCATAGTTTATGATAAGTATATTCTAATTTTTATCTTTCTTCCTCTATATGTAATATATCTTTTTCTCCCCACTCTGGATGCCTCAAGATTTTATCTTTGTATTTTGTTTTCAGAAGTTTGATTATTTCATGCATAGGTGGGTGTTTGGGGGGATTGTATTTTGCTTTCATTTTTGGTATATATCTTTCTTGACATTCTCACCTTCTTGGATCTGTGGTTTAACATATGTCATTAACGTTTGACAATTCCCAGCCATTATTTTGTCAAATATTTTTTCTGCATTATTTCTTTTCAGTTTTCAATTGTGTGTTAGACTATTTCATGTTGCTCCACAGCTCTTGGAACACAGCTCTATTTCCTTTTCTTTTTCTTTTTTTCACTCTGTGTTTCCATTTTTGATCATTTCTATCAATCAATTTTTAAGTTCACTGCTTCTTTCCTTGGCTATGAGCCAAAGGTATTCATCTCTGTTACCGTGTTTTTCATTTAGTTTTTATTTTTCTGTGGAAATTACCCACTTGATCAGGCATGTTGTTCACCTTTTCCACTGGGGCCTTCAGCATATTACTCAGGGCTAATTTAATTCCACGCTAGATAATTTCAACATCTGTGTTATCTCCAAATCCTATTCTGTTGATTCCCGTGTCTCTGGAAGTGTTTTTGTTTTTGTTTTTGCTTTTTGTTTGCTTGTTTGTTTGTTTGTTTTTCCACTTCCTTTTGTATGCCTGATAATGCTTAGCTCACACCCAGACATATTGTGTAGGAGAGTTGAGACCAAAGTAAGTAGTTTTTGTGCCTGGAAATGAGCATGTCTTTCCTTTCACTGCCCCTTTAGTGTGGAGTTTTGAATTGATCTAGTCAGGAGTTGAGCTAGGTTTGAGGGTTTTTATGATTGCTTTAGTTACCTTTAGTGTGTCACAGTCTTCAAATCCCTCAAGCAATATTTTGTGTTTAGGCTGGGTCTGGTTTGCTAGAGGGATTTTTCACTGTCACATTAGTTTTAGGTTTTCCTTTTAAACTATGTCTGCCTCCACAGTCTTGCAGCTTTTCTGGCAGTACTCCATTTCTTGCTACTTGTTATATGGTCTTGAGAGAACTTGGGATGGGCTATCTATTGATCTAATTATACCTCAGTTCGCTCAGGCAATTGTATTTCTGAATCTCTGGTGTGTGGCCTTCTAGTCCCTCTGTCCAGTCCTTCTGCATATATATTTCAGGGCCTCATACCCATCCCCTTGCTGCCTCACCTCAGAATTAAAGGTTTGTTTTTTTCTGTGCCCTTCCTTCAGTTGAACCATATTTTTAACAATGTTCTACAGACAACGTTTGTTGCCCTACCCAATATCAATTAAAACTTTTGTTCCATAGATAATACGAGAAGGGTCTGGAAAGAGTTTCCTGCCCCTTCTACAATGACTGTTGTTATTCTGCCCCAGGCCTTCATCATAAGGGATGCTTTCTCAGAACTCTCAACAATGAGGTCTATAAAGAAAAGCTTATCTTATACACTTGGCTCCCTGAGTACCACACTCTACCACCAGTCCACAGTCAGCCTCCATTGATTCTAGGTGAATTTTTTATACCAGTGTCTAGGACCTTCTGCCCAGATAAACAAATGCTTACATCTTGCCTTTAATTTCAAGTTACTTGGTTTTCCTGCTACCTCAGTTCTCTTTCTCTCTCTCTCAAAAAAAAAAAAAAAAAAACCCATACATGCAATTTGTCTGGCTTTTTTATTGTAGGGATGGAAATTATTCTTTTCAGCTTTCTGTATCCCCGTATGAAAAACAGAAATCCCTCAGGAATATGTTCAAAGGCAATTATAGTTATTTTCATAGCAAAAAAGTTATTCCACCAAAGGCCATAGAGTTGCAGCTCTGAGCAAATGGTACTGGGTGTGACATTAAAATTATTGTTCAGATCAGCTTGCTATAAAACAAAAGATAAGAAAGGAAGATGATATTGAACAATTTGCATCTTGTAAAATGCTATAGCACTTTCTTATCTACTCCTTAAGCCTGCAGAAATTTCCCTGTGTCCCTGGGCCCTTCCATGACCAACCGCTCAATAACAAGAAGGTCAGAATTTGATTGAATTATAAATTCACACTGTGTCTGTGCATATTATTAGTCTACTGCATCCTAAAGAGTTCTTTCTGTTTTTTTCTTTTAATCCCAAGGCAAGTAGAGAAGCAACCTTTAAATAATTAATAGTAATAAGTAAACAAGAGCTGCCTGGGTGTCTTTCACCCCCATGCCTTCAAACAGCTGCAGTCATGGACCCAGTCTATGCTCAATCCATCCAGCAATCAGAGCCAGACCCTCACTTTAGTTACAGGCTAAATGTTCTTCCCTCGAAACCCATGTGACCCCATGGTGGCTTCCAAACCTGGTTGCACATTAGAATTACTAAGCAAGACCACACCAAAGATTCTGATACAGTACATCAAGGGCAAGGCCTGGGAGTCTATGTTTTTAACAAGTTGTCCAGATGATTCTGACATAGTTGGTTTATCTTTGGAACTGGGAAAGTTGAGGATTCAGCCTGGCACCTTGATTTTTAAAAAATTTATGAGGTGGTGTGTAAACCACAGCCAGGGTTACCTTTATAAAACATTGGTATCCACAGGGCTCATTCCTATTTTTCCAGCCACACAGTTTAATCAATCCCCTTAGAACCCTTTGCATCAGTGTATGCATTGCTGAAAGGAGGCCCTGGGTTTTGACCCCACTCCAGTCAACATGCTCTATAATGAGGCGCTGAGTTGCCCAACCTTTCTCCAAAATGGCTCCCCCAAATCCCTGACTCTTGATATTCACTTCTTTAGTTCCCTCTCACATTGTGCCATGGTTCATCTATGTAACAAATAGCATATGGCAGAATTGATAGTATGTCACTTACAAGACTAGGTTATTAAAGACTATGGCTTCTATCTCAGATGCTCTTTCTCAGTTCACCCTCTCTGAGGGAAGCCAGTGTGAGAAGTTCCTTGGAGAGGCCCACATGGCCTATGCTGACAGCCATGTGAGTGAGCTTGAAATCTCATTCTCTAGGCTGTTCAAGATGACTGCAATCTTGGCCAACAACTTGACAGCAACCTCCTGAGAGACCCTGAACCAGAACCACCCAGATATGCCTCTCTCAAATTTCAAATTCAAAGAAATTCTGTGAGTAAATAAATGTTTATTGTTTTAACATAAGTTTATGGGTAATTTGCTATGCAACAAATAACTAATACACTGATTCAGACTCACAGGAGGCAACAACTGAGGACAGACCTCTCCTGGCTCTAGGAAAGATTAGTTTTCCAGCAGGCTTCAAGCAGATTCCATCTGCTATCACAAGCAGGTTCATTTTCTCAGTCTCATTTCCTCAGTCCATGCTATCCTGTACATAAAGGATAAGGCAGCATTATTGTGAAGTTTCTCAGTACAATAGAATCAGAAGGAATCCTGGCTCATCACAGCTCAGTTACCATACGATTAAAAGCATTGCTTCATTTTACCCTTTCAAAAGCACCTGAGTACCATGGTGTTTGACACTATAACAGGCAGTTAGTAGGCAAGACAATAATGAAAGTATTGCTGTACAGAAAGCAGAAGATTTGTCCAAACATAAGTCCTCTGGAAAGAAATTTCTAAAATGCATGGAGGGCTGCTGTGAAGGGCAGGAATGACAGCACTCACAGACTGCAAGAGAGGCAAGCACCTTCTGGTCAATATAAAGCAGCCAGGTGAGAGGTGGCCTTTAAGGCAACACATCTTTTGTGTGAAGGGGAAGCCATCACGCTGCCTTGATTTGGAGAAACATGGCAGAATGGAATACACCAGATAATTGTGCAGTCTCTGGAGTTGAAAGCAAGAAGGGTATTTCAACTCAATTCAAGTCAATAAGCACTAAACATGGACCCTTCAATCTAGGCACTAACTTTAGGGGATTCATGAGCTTAAAAGGTGTGATTCCTCTGCTTAAAAAGCTGACATACACACTGTAGAGGTGTACATGTGCACTATCTGCATTTAAAACTGCCAGGCCATGGTTATCCTGTTTCCCTACCGCTCCCATTCACATCCTTTCCTACCTTCCCGTGCCTTGATCTGTGCCATACCATAAAATATTCCCTGGTCTCCTGTGACTTCTGGCTTCCAGTTTGGATCAGTCAATGTGAGGTTCTGGAAGCAAATTGGAAGACAGGTGGATAGAGAAGTTGGGAAACGTTTCCCTGTCCCCTCCCTGCTTTGGACCAATTTCTTGGCAGCAGCTGCATTTTTCTGTATCTACAACTTCTGATAGGGGGTCCCTTCTCTACTCCTCCAGGGCTCCAGCTCAGACTGGCTCCAGAAACACTTCTCTCCCTGTCCCTTCAGCCCTTAGGATAGTAGTGGCTTTCTACTACTGCTGGTCTCTGGGGGCCTCAGCATCCCTACTCGTTTTCCATAAGTACTTGGTTCTTCCATGAGTACTCCTTTCATTAAGGTCTTTTTAAGCCATCTAAGCGTAATTGTTTCCTGCCAGGACTGCTAATATAGCAGTCAGTTTATTTACTAATTCATTCGTCTATTCTACAAGTATTTATTAAGGACTTCCTATAGACCAGGAACTATGCTAGGCACTGGTGATTCAGGGGTAAACACAACCTATTCTGCACCCTCCTAGATCATGCGTTCTAGTAAGGGAGAGAGAGAATAAACTAATAAATATATCATATCAATGTGTTCAGTGTTAGATGCTGGGAAGAAAATTAAAGCAGAGTAAAAAAAATTAAAAGGTAATAAGGATATGAGAGGGACTGTTTTAAACAGAAAAATCAGGGAGCACCTCCAAGAATGTGGCATTTCAACAGACAGGTAAATAAAGTCAAGGAACAAGCCACACAGATATTTGGAGGGAAGATTATTCCAGGCAGGAAGACTAGCAAGGCCTTAAGGTGACAGCAATAAAGCCAGTGGGGGAGGGGTGGAATAGAGTGAGTAGGGAAGTGAATTTTGGGACATAGGCAGGAGGCAAATCATGTGTAGCCCTATAGGCGATGATAAGAACTTTGAGTTTTATTCTTATTTTGATAGAAATCATTGAAAGATTTGAACATGATGATGACATCATCTGGTTTTCATTGTAGAAAAATTGCAACAAAAAAAAAAAAGAAAAGAAAAATTGCTCTACCAGCTTTATAGAGAATGGACCAATAGAGGAACAAGGGTGGATGTTTGGAAGACATTCAATGGTTCAGGCAAGAAGATAAGAGATAGTAGTGGCTTGAACAACAATGAAAGTGGCAAGAGGTGGATATATGCTGTATTTTGAAGGAAAGTTTACAGTGAGTTTGATAGGAGGGTGTGGGCAAAATAGAGCAGGAGTTGGCAAACTAAAGCTTACAGTCCAAATCCAGCCAATCTCCTGTTTTTGTAAATAAAGTTTTATGGCACACAGCCATGCTCACTCATTTAGCAAAGTCGAATAATTGTGACAGAAGCCATACGGCCTATAAAGCCTAAAATATTTACCCTCTGGCCTTTTACAGAAAATTTTACTGACCCCTTAAAAAGAGGCAATCAAGAATGGCTCCTATATTTTTGGCTTGAACAGATGTGTGTATGACATTACCTTATCCTAGGATGGCAAGACTTGCAGGAAGGGCATCTTGTCAGGGAGAAGCAAAGCTTGCTTTTTGTACAAGGTATATTTCAGATAATTATTTAACACCCAGTCAAAGATGTAGTATAGGCAGTTATATGTTGAGTCTGGCATTTAGGGGAAAAGTCAAGGCTGGAGACAGAAATGTAAGAGTCAAGCCAGATGTAGTGGCACATGCCTGTAGTCTCAGCTACTTGGGAGGTTGAGGTGGGAAGATTGCCTGAGTCCAGGAATTCAAGTCCAGCATGGGCAATATAGCAAGACCCCGTCTCTAAAAAAAAAAAAGGAAAAGATGTGAAAGACATTAGCACAATGGAGACTTTAAAGCTATGGGATCATATGCAATGACTTAGAGGAGAGGTTCTCAAACTTTCTTGGTTCATGGCACCCCTAGTGTCTCTGTAATTTTTTCAAAGAATCCCTATGACAAAAGAAATACTTAAAATTTTTGTTTACTAAGTAGTTAAGGCTAGGCAACTTAGTATTTATGGCCTATCAGCTTAGTAGTCATTCTCAAAAGTAACACACATAAATTAAAAGAAAATAATATGTTTATTTCATTCTTATATAACCACAATTACTTGCTAACTGAATGCATACCACTGTTGGGCATTGCACAACTTCTCAAACCTTGGAATCAGATTGACTACTGCCACCATCACTTCCTATATCACATTGATTTTTATGTGATATTTTCTATTTATCACAGCAACCACCAAAGATCCAGCTATAGAAAAATGAAACCTCATCCAGAGGACTATAGCTCAATAGAGCTATGAACTATCTCAAGCTAGCCATTTGTGTGGTGTTTGTCTGACACATCGAGCATCACCATGTTTCCTTCAAAAGTTTTTAACTGCCCCATGGTATCCCTGAGTATGTGCAGCACCCTCAGGACACCTTCATGGACAGTTTGCAAGCCACAGACGAAAGGAGTACATGTGGATAGAGAACAGAAGAGGTCTAAGTATTCCCTGGATTACTCCAGCTCTAAGAGAAAAAGAAAAGATGATCCAGAAAAGAAGGACAAAATGAAGCAGCCAGTGAGGTAAAAGGAAAGCCAAAAAGCATCCTGAAAATCAAGCAAAAGAAAATGTCTCAAGAAGTGACCAATTTTGAAAAGAGTGAGATAAAGTGTGAGGCCACCAGCTTTGGCCACATGGATATGACTGATAAGCCCGATACATGCAGTTTCAATGGAGTCCTAAAAATAAGGGGCTGTGTTCCCAAGGGAGAGGTCCAGAGATTAAGCACTAGAGAAATCCAATGAGGACATTTCTATGAATTGATGAAAACCATACCAGCATTAAGAAGACCTGGGACTCAATGTTAGTCTTTGAGAACTGGGAGAATCAGGCAAGAGAAGGGTGAGCATTTCAGAGGGGGGAAGCATGAGCAAAGGTGCAGAGACAGGAAAGAGCCGGCCATGTTTTGAAGAGAGTGAAAAGAATAAGCTGGCTGGAGCAGTGCATTCAACCAAGAGAAGAGTAGAGACAAAGTCCTGAATGTGGGCATCCTGGAGTGAGCTCTGGGATGAGGAAGACGATGTGAGGCAAGAGGACTTCAAACATGATCTATGCCTGCTGTATACTGTCTGGAGCAAGAAGTGTTGAAGTGATCTTATCTCTTCCCTGGTAAGTATTAGAGCCAAGTGGCTCATCCAGTTCTCTCCTAGGAACAGAGTGGTGATTAACAATTCCAGCTACTTAACCAACCTCCCAACCTCACTCCCCACCTTTCTTGCCCACCCCCCCACCCCCCGACGTGGTGGTGAAGCTGCCATCAGACAAGAGCAAGACAGAGAGAAGATCTTGGGCATTCTTAAAAAATGGACCTGGAGATAATTGAGAATTTTCAGGAGTGATTTCACCCATACAATTAAATGAAAATATTAAATGGAAAATTCCGAAAATAAACAATTCATAAGTTTTAAGTTGTATGGCGTTCTGAGTAGTGCGATAAAGTCTCTCTCCATCGCACTCTGTCTTGTCTAGGACATGAGTCGTCCCTTTGTTCAGTAGATCCATGCTGTCTATGCTACCTGCATGTTAGTCACTTAGTCTCCATCCTGGTTATCAGATTGAAAAAGCATAGTATATATAGGGTTCAGTACTGTTTGTGATTTCAGGCACCCACTGAAGGTCTTAGAACATATCCCCCTACTATATCACACATAGGAAAAAAGGGACCACAAATTCACCCAGAAATGCTGTTACTCAAAGTTGTCCAGATTCCCTCACTAAACTTCCAGTGGTCCCAAACCACTGTGCCTCACTGACTTTCAGGATGGCTCATAAACAGGCACTGCATGTTAAACTGCACAGTAAACCTGAGAGAATCAACTCAAATCATTCTACAAAAAAGATACCTGCACATGCATATTTATTGCAGCTCTACTGACAATAGCAAAAACATGGAACCAACCATGCCGCCCATTAAAGTCAGACTGGATAAAAGAAATGTGGTACATATACACAATGGAATATTACACAGCCATAAAGAAGGACAAACATATGAACTTCACAGCAACTTGAATGGATTTAGAGTCTATCATACTCAGTGATCTATCACAGAAACAAAGAAAAGAGTACCATATGTTCTCACTCATCAGGACCTTGAACATTTATCATAATACTATAAGAAAGGGAATTAGCAGTAGTGGGAGCCTGCCAGGGGAGGGAGGTGGGATTGGCATTTGAGGGAAACTGCTGGGAGGGGCACACCTCATCAACAAGGGTACCTGCATAATGAACATTTGTATACCTAACCCTTAATTGTGTCCCACATCTTTAAAATTTAAAATTTAAAAAAAAACTGAGAGGATCAGTAGTTTCCTGCATACTGTGGGAGTGAGAAGTGTTGAGCACATCCCATATGTGAAAGAGAAGGTCAAAGATCTCAGCCACTTGGCAGAGAATTTCTGCCCTCATTCTGCTCTCAGTACCACTCTCACCAGGACTTGGAGGGTAGGGGGCGAGATCACTGAGAAGACAGTAGGTTTGCTTTACCCTTCACTGGTGAAAGTCACTGTCTCAGTTTGTTTGGGCTGCTATAACAAAATACCATAAATTGGGTGGATTATAAACAACAGAAACTTATCTCTCACAGTTCTAGAGGCTGGAAAATCCAAGGTCAAGGCACAGACAGATCCAATGCCTGGTGAAGGCCATTTTCCTCATAGACAGGGCCTTCTTGCTGTGTCTTCACATTATGGAAGGACAAGGAAGCTCTCTGAGTTCTCTTTCTGAGGGCACTAATCTCATTCATGAGGGCTCTACCCTCATGACCTAGTCATCTCCCTTCCAAAGGCCTCACCTTCTAATACCATCACCTTGAAGGTTAGGATTTTAACATATGAGTTTTGGGTGGATACAAACATTCAGACCATAACAGTCACCTTTTCCCACATCTCTTTAGTAAATAATCCCCAGGACTCCTTAATACTGTCTCCTTGCTATGATTTGAATGTATCCCCCCAAAAGGTCATGTATTATAAATTTAATCCCTCTACCCTCATAATTAGATTAATGTTGTTATCACAGGAGTGCATTTGTTATTGTGAGAGTGGCTTTGTTATAAAAGTAGGCTCTCTCTTACCTTCTCACCATGTGATGCCCTTCACTATGTTATGTTGCAACAAAAAGGCCCTCATGGCACCATACTCTGGGATTTCCCAGCCTAAAGAACCATGAGTGAAATAAACAGATAAGTTATCCAGCCTATGGTATTCTGTTAAAGCAATAGAAAATGGACTAAGACATGCTTTTCTTGTTTTCCCTGGCCCTATTTTCATAGATTGAGAATAGAGCTCAGCAAATGTAGGGAACTTCCATCCTAATTTGCTTTGTTTAATAATAATTTCATTCATTCATTCATTCACTTACTCTCACGCAGCAAGAATATATCAAAAGATGCCAGAGTTAGAGCTCACAGGCCTGAGTGTACAGATAAAGAAACTAAAATTCAGGGCAGGTAAGTGACTTGTTCAGAGTCACACAACTGTTTTGGTGCAAAAGTGGAGATAGAATATGTATTTCTGCAGCCTTCCATTTGTGCTCTTTCTGTTGCACTCGACCAAACTCCCTCTCTTTCCATCTGTTGCTCGTATACATTTGACCCATAATCCCGTGACTGCCAGATAAGGTGGCACTTCATTTAAGGAACAAAAAACATCACCAGTATTACACTAGACTATTTTCTGGAAATTAACCTTCATGAATCTCTCTCTCTCCATTATTTCTGAGAGGTCCCAAAATGGCAGTGCTTTTGAACCCACAACCCAGTTGCAGTCTCCATACAGTATTCATCCCATTCTTTCTCTCCCATAGCAGTTCCCTCTTGTTCATGTCTATTGTCTGTAAAGAGGCCTCTCTACTGATAACACTCACCAGGGGAATGTCTGAGTTCATGCCAAGAATGTCAGCTCTGATGCTTGCAAAGCTTCCCACCCACAGTGTTACCAAGCATAGTTGATTTCCACACAGTGGCAGGGTGAATGGCCTCCTTTCCAACTCTTAATTTACTTGTCCTTTATTTCTTCATTCAAATATTTATGGAGCACTCATTATGTGTCAAGCACTGTGCTTAGCACTAGGACAAAACAGTGTAGTATTTTAAAACACAGATTCTGGAGCCAGATTGCCTAAATTCAAATTTTGGCTCCATTATTTACCAGCCATCTGGCCTTGGAGGAATTAATTAGTTGATCTGTGCCTCAGTTTTTCCATCTGTAAAAGGCAGAGGAAAAAAATAATCATTAATTTGCAGAACTTTGGTGATGGTTAAGTGAATGAATATGTGTAATTGTCTAAGAATAGTACCTAGCATACAATAACCACTCAGTAAGTGTTAGTTATTATTAACAAGGGATATAGCAATGAACAAGATAGACATGGCCTCTGTCCTCATGGAATTGATCATCTAGAAAATAATGGGAAGCAATTTGTTACCTTAGTCTCAAAGAAGCTATAAATGCCCCCAGAATCTTGTTTAATCTATTAAAAAATAGTTTTGCCAGTATCTCTCTCTTTTAACTAGAAGCTTAAATCTAGGTCAAGGGGCCTGTATCAGCCAGCATTTCAGAAAACAAATGGCAGTAAAATAGTAACTTGAGGAAAATTTATTAAAGGGCTATTTCCAAAGATGTAGACAGAGCCTAGGGAAACGGTCAAGGCATGGTGCAATTCCCTGAGGCTAGCAACAGAGGGAAGCTATTATCTCCCAAGCCTGATGAGGCAAGAAAAAGAAGCTACAGGAAACAGGAAAAGAATGACTAACAGATACCTTGGGTTGAGCTTTGGATCATGGTGACCAGGCAAGATGAGAAGTAGAGAATACATACCTTGATTTCACTCTGTACACTCTCTAATCTCCTGCTAGTGCCTCCCGCTGTTTGAACCTAACACAATGCCAGAGGGTAGGAAGCCTGTTGAGGCAGCCCATAGATGTCAGTCTCCTGAAGAACAGAGCAAAATGGAGGAGACAGAGAGTGAATCTGGAAGGCCATGTGAAAGACAACCAGCTCCAAATCAAACCAGAAACAGATGTTATATTAATATTAATATCATTAATATTAATATTATTTACTCCATTCTTTACTTCCATGACTCCTCTCCCCAATCTGAGTTTCTCTTTTCTTCAAGCTAAAAAAAAATTTAACTCATGTGTATGCTATGGTCCGAATGTGTGTGTCTCCCTAAAATTCATATGCTGACAACTAATCCTAAATGTGACGGCGTTAGGAGGTGGGGATTTTGGAAGGTGATTAGGGTGGAGCCCTCATGAATGAGATTAATGCCCTTGTAAAAGAGGTGGGCGCAGTGGCTCAAGCATCTAATCCCAGTACCTGCAGTCACAGATACTTGGAAGGCTGAGGCAGAAGGATTGACTGAGCCCAGCAGGTCAAGGCTGCTGTGGCCATGAGCGTGCCACTGCACTCCAGCCTGGGCAACAGAGTGAGACATCGACTCAAAAAAAAAGAGGCCCAAGAGAGCTTCCTTATCCCTTCCACCACATGTGGAAACATCTGGAAATCGATAATCTGCAACCTGGAAGAGGGCCTTTACTGGAACCTGACTACAAGATCTGACAATTATGGTCACAAATTCATCCTAGAAAAAGTGCTATATAACTCATTGCTGAGTACCACTATTATAACCTTTGAAATACTCCTCTTGGGAAGCTATGCACCGATGCCAGTGCCTAATCCACTTGTCAAAGCAAGTTTGGAACACTTTTTCTGTAATGGTCATCAGAGCTGTTGTCATATTACTCTTGATGTCCTGCATGCCATCAAAATGTCTTCCTTTCAATATTTCCTTCATCTTCAGGTAAAGAAAAATGTCACTGGGGGCCAGATTAGGTGTGTAGGAAAGATGTTCCAGTACAGTTATTTGTTTGCTGGCTAAAAACTCCCTCCCAAACAGTGCTGTGTAAGCTGGTACATTGTCGTGATGCAAAAGCTCCTTCGGGAACATTTTTGCACACACCTTTCTCACACCTCTCTCAAGATTTTCAGTTAAGATTTTCCTGTTTCTCTATCAATATTTATTTGGTCTGCTATGCTTCTCACAGTCACCCTACAATTTTGATGCAAAATTCAGCAAATTTTTGCAATGTTTTTAAAAAGTTCAGCTCGTTACTGGCCATCCTGACCTCTCTTCTTCAGTGATACTTTCTCTCTCTCTCCTCAGAAAAACTTTTAATCCATTTGTACACTGCCATTTTCTTCCCAGCATTATCCCCATAAACTTGGACTAACGTGTTCCTGATTTCACTTCTACTCTTGCCAAGTTTCAAAAGAAATGTAATATTGATTTGTTGCTGTAATTCAAACTCTGACATTCTGGCAATGACAGCTGTGATGACCATTCCAGAAAAAGAGCTCCAAAATTGCTTTGATGGGTGGACTAGATGCTGACATCGGTGCATAGTTTCCCAAGGGGAGTACTTCAAAGGTGACTGTAATGATATTCAGCAATGAGGTATGTAGCACTTTGTCTAGGATGAGTTCATGAATTTAATTGTCATGCCTCATATGCTGGTACCCTTATCTTGTATTTCCAGCTTCAAAATTTCTGTCAAATAAATTTTTATTGTTTATAAACTACCCAGTCTGTGATAATTTGTTATAGTAGCCCAAAGAGACTAAGACAGTATATTAAGAAAGAGGTTAAACCAGGTCCAACTCAGCCAACTAAAATGCCTTTATACATCTTAATAATGGTAAGTGTTTTCGGAAAGGATTATAGTTTCAAGAAAAAAATAATTCAAGTGACACAATAGAGGTTACAGGCTTTATTCAGATGATACATATCAGGAAGCACCTCAAAATTAAGTAACTCTTTCAGCTGAAGCAGAATTGAAGAAGAAATGGGTATGTAACCTTGGTCTTGCCCCAGGTTGCAGTTTTTTTTTTAACCTGTAACTGCTGTGAAAACTTGCAGTTTGAAAGGTTGAGATAGGTTGGTTTTCACTCTTCTTTCTCGGAATCATTAGAGCAATCTCATTTTGGCAGCTGAGAGAACATTACTTTCAAGAGCTATCTTTGTAAGCCATGACAATTGTCTGTTAGCTGTCTAATGTCAGTTAAGGTTCAGGGGAACTAGAGATAGAAAAGCAAAATAATGGAAAAGAGAAAAAAAGGAAAGCAGCCAAAAATCTAAGCAAAGAAAACCAGGGTCTGCTTTAAATTTTTTATAGTCCCTCTTCGTGGCCAAGATAAATAACTTTCATTTCCACCAAATCTTTTCAGCAGAAAAAACAAAATGACCGAAATGTAAAAGTTCAGAAATTGAGTCCAAAAGGGCACCATACTGAATTTAAAGAGAAGTTTGTTTTTTATACTTTTGTCCTTAATGATACTTTGGATCATCTTTTGGACAGGAGACTGTTCCTGGCCATGATTAGACATGATCAAATGTACTTGAAGAGGGCTATTGCTGTCAGAAGAAAAGGAAAATGATCACTAGCCCTTGGGGAAAAGTGCACACAAAGGACTGTATCCCTATTGGAATGCCCAGAGAAAAAGACTCCTTCCCAACCACACAATGATGATTCATAGGTCCAGAAGTCAGGACAACATCATTCACTCAATAAATGTTTTGGTTGTCTTCACAGATGTGTTAATTCAACAAGAAAACATTCAAAAGTTTTGGGGGAATGTATGTGCAGCAATCATCATTGACAATTGCACAAGTACATCTCTTAAATACCAGAATGAAGCCAAATTCCAGTCACTGGTGGACAACAGCCTCTGCAGTTCCAGCATTTCTCAAGCAATTGTTTAAATATTTTTGGTGACATGGTTGGTGGCATGGGTGACTTCACAAATGACAGCATGAAAACTCAGGCATTACATTGAAATCTTCAGTAGATCCAGGGTTGCTCCTTCAGGGAGAACTATAGCATAAAACCCAACCCAGGAGGTGCTGAAAGTGTCTAGATTGATTCTGAGTCTTTTAGTTTCTTCACAGTTTCTCGTAATCCTTTGTTGGTAATGAATGCTTTTTGCAGAGAAGGGAGGTGTGCTCACCCTTGACCATTAATTTTTCTGACTTGGAAGGAGTTTGACTCCTACCTAAAGAGGTGAAAAACTCAGATGGGTAAGATAACATGTTCTTGTCCAATTGGCTGGCAAAAAGCAGTAATCAGTGGGCACACACACACAAAATATTCATCCCGTGGGGACTTTGGGGTAAAAAAAGCAGCCATACTTTTTTATTATTGTAGTTTTACTGGATGAAGCTGTCCCAATGATATTCATCCCCTTAAACTAGGTCTGGCAAGTTTCATTAAAATAGCTCAAGTCTGCAAATTCATTTTAAGAAAAATAGGCTCCCCTTCTTCAACAAGTATAGAGGTAAAGGTTTAATCTTGAAGATTTGAAGACCCAGTTTGGGTGAGACCTTGGCCCAAATGGTAGCAGTAATGGTAGACAGATTACTCACAGGGTAGGGAACAGATATCTGTTTTTTTTTTTAAAAAAGAACAAAGGAACTAATGGTAAAAGGATGAGCAGACTCAAGAGTCATAACTTCATAAGTATAAGTCTGGGCCAGAAAATGCCAAAAATTTTGGCTATTAGGGAAAGAAGAGAGGAGAAAGGGAGAAGGAAAGGGAAAAACAGGGAGGAATAGAAATAGTAGAGCAAGGATAAGAAGGTGAAGAGTAAGAGAAAAGGCTCGGATAAAAAGGGAGATGATAAAATTGAGATGGAGTCTTGTTCTCTCATCTTCTTGGGGAAAGCTGTGTCCTTTGTGTCAACATCTGTTTCAGAAGAGTTTCAAGAAACTCTGTTTTATGTCTCCAGTTAAGGAAGATGATTAAACTGTGATTTATTACCATGAAGTGTGTTGAATTTGGAAGTATAGAGGCAAGGAAAACATTTTCACACTATACAATTTGTATAAAACCATTAGGATTTTTTACCAGTAGGATAGGAAGGAGTGCAGCAATGACTTGTACACGGAATTAATAAATCTGCAACAGTGGGTTGTAGTTGCTCTAGTGCTTTGGGTTTTAAGAGATATTGGAGAAATTTAGGAAGAGACGTTGTGGGATCTCAAAAGGCTTCTATATGCTTTTTCTCACATTTGTAGATGATATAACCCAGAAGGCATTAGAGAGTAAGAAAACTAAATCAGAAAATTGAGATAATTCTAAGGGGGAAGAGAGTTAGGGACACAAGAGTCACAGGATAGGCCGAGCATGGTGGCTCAAGTCTATAATCCAGCACTTTGGGAGGCCGAGGCGAGAGGATTGCCTGAGCCCACAGGTTCGAAACCAGCCTGGGCAACATGGTGAGACCTCGTCTCTACAATAAATCAAAAAATTAGCCGGGCTGGTAGCACGCGCCTGTGGTTCCTGCTACTTGGAAGGCTGACGGCGGAAGG